>CAJHQQ010001939.1:0-77658 GCA_905132885.1 Moricandia moricandioides
TAATTGTTAGTTTGTAAAAGTTATTGTCTTTTGATGTTACATGATTGTACAGAAAACTCCAACGCAATCACTGCTTGCTGATCTCGATAATTGCTACTTGTTGAAAGAGTTTTTGGATAGTCAGCTAAATTCGGTGGTGGATCTTAGTCCAGAATGGTTAGTTTTTTATCAAATGATAGTATTTAGTTGATTTTTAAAGTAATAAAATAGTCCTCCTCAATATGTTTTCGAAAATACAGGGACAACATTTCTTGAGGGATTGTGCTGTTACGCTGGCTCACACAAAAACTGATCTTGAACGTGTGCACAGTGTGGAAACAATCATATGCAAATGGACCGCTTGATTGTGTATGTCTTTCTTTCAAGTTTCTTTTTAATTACAGGTTTTTTGGCTTACTTAATCCTTTGTAATGTCAGTGTTTGTATTCCCAAAAAGAAAAGACTAAGAATCTTCTGCTTAGTGACTTCTGGGTGTTCCATACTGTTGTCACAAAACGAGGTACTTGCTTTATCTTAACTTTTTCTTCTTTTACATTTATGATTTAGCTGGCTCCTTGGGATGTTAAACTTGTGGCCTAATCAGGTTAATGAGGCTCCTGTTGAAATTCAATGGCTTTCCTAACTAACAAAGATACTTAAAGAGGCTCTTGAATCATATGGTTTCAAGAATTAAATCATCAACAAGATTGGTTGAAGGGCTAGCTGAAAGCCGCAAGGTGAGTTCCCCAGTTCTTTTGATTCTCGGTTATTTTTAACTTTTGGTTTTATAATGGACTTAGTCTAGTAACTTTTGGTTTGAAGATTCGAAAGTCTCAGTGGTCCTCCTCAGAATATCAGAAGCTTTGGCTCAAATTTGGTTCGCTGCTTGTTTTGTCAAGATTAGGTTTGTGATTCAAAACTCTCCTTTTACAGATAGCAAAGGCGTTCTAGGTCTAAATGTGGCAGCACTTAGCATTTTCTCCATGCATCATAGAGCCCTATGGGACTAATGCCTTCTCTGTTAACTTCAGATGTAAAAAGCTATTTTTCAACGGCATCCCAACTTGAACAAATAGCCGAGATCCTTGTTTGGCTGATCTTAGATCGGGGTGTTCAGGTCCTTTCCCTTCCTCTTTACAAGAGTGCTTAAATGTCTGTTCTGAATCCTTCAAAGAAGGAAAGAATGGGTTTCAAGCTGGCAAAGAAGATAGCAAACTCATCTTGCTTCCAGGTTTGAACCTCTTTTACTTGACCCATCCATTGTAAAACAAATCCAACAAAGTTGCTTCTCCTGGTTTTGATTCCATTTTCAGAGTACCTCAAGACATGAACTGTGTGAGGATAGTTGGAATCCATATCCAGGGTGTGATGGCTCGAAGCAAGCATTTGAAGAGTTCCATTGCTAATCAAAACGCTTATTGTTTAAGGTTTGAAATCATAAGGTAAACTAATAACCAAAATTCAACATGATAAATACCAACAAGTTTAGATGTGTAGTCAAGGCGTTTTAATACATACTCTGGTCTTTGAGTCTCAGGAGAAGCCGACGAAAAAATTTGATGAGCCCTCGCTGATGTCTATCAATCTGAAGGAGAAAAGTTGCAACCTTTTCAGAACATTACATGTTATTGGTTTTTGGGCTGAGAACTGGCTCTTGTCAGTAAATTGGTCGAGGAAAAGCCCAGTTTGAAAGATAATGTGGGCTGTGTTCTCAGAAATGTTTTTGTCGATCAATACAGCACTGATTTCGGCATTTGCATCAAAAGTGAGTTAGAAAGCAGATTCTAAATAATTTTTTTGTATATGGTCTCTTCTTTTACTTTGATCCTTGTCATTAATCTCTGATTGTGGTGGTTATTATCAGGTTCGCACCAAAGCCTCATATCCTTTCAAAGGATGCAGTAGTGATTTGAAGTGATGAAACCTGAAACGTTAGCAGCAAGTCTCGTGTGAATTTAGTTAGTATTACTTTTTTGGTTTTAAGTTTTAAATCTTCACACACTGAAAATCCTGGAATTGTAGAACTTCTTATTAACGCTTTCCTTTTTTGCCCATGGTTCTTTGGATGCAAAGAATGTTTTTGATTATTTAACTAATAGACGTCTAACGGAATATTTTGAGTGGCTAATTAAGGCTTATTAATTCGCTATCAAGCTGGTTTATTATGGTCGGGTGTTTAGATAATTGGCCACCTAATGATTAACTTTTTAGTAATGGATGAGATGGGACTTGTAACAATGCTGAATAAAATGGTGTTATAATGAGAGGCTTTCAAACTTTCACATGAAGGAATATGCCTTCCATGATTTCTGCCTAAAACCATAATGTTCGTAAGTTGAACTTCCATTTGAAAATTAGGTTTGAAGTATTTTCTATATTCGGAAATATGGTCTAAGTTAATAAAAAAAAATAGAACTAACATTTGTATAATGATAACTATCCAATTTTGGGAAAATAGTCTACTTCAACACCAATTTTTAACGTGTCGTATATTTTTTTCTTCACGAATTTTGTAATGTGCGTATTTCCATCATGAACTTAAAAAAAATTCAAAAATCCTATATGAACTTAAACAATTCGTGCATATATATGTGACCGTCACGATGTTAGTCAACTGTTAACTTATCAAAACCGATGTCGTTTTTGGATAATCCAAAAAAAAATAAAATCTGGCATTTTATGGGCTCAAAACTCTAAGTAGAGAAAACATAATTCAAAAAATCTTAACCAATAACTAAGGTAACATTATTGTAGTTGTTTGTAAACACTAAATCATATAATACGTTTTTTGGTTTGGGGCAAATCTCTCACATAGCCCTTTTTGAAGTTTATTTGTAACAAAATAACACTTGAATAGAAAAAATGACCAAAATAGACCTTTTTTATTTTGATTTTAATATTTTTAAATTTTTTTAATTTTAACTTCAACTCCAAAACCCCACCCATAAACTCTAACCCTAAATTTAGATTAGTTAACCAATGTATAAATAATATATTTACAATATCCTTTAATAAAGTCATTTTGGTCAATTTTCTCCTTTGAGTGCTATTTTTGGGACAAAAACTTTTTTAGCTCTATTTTGGTCTTTATCTTCCTTTTGGTTTTTATCAAAATAATTTTATCAATTTTTTATTATTTTAGTTTTTATAAAAATAAAATTTATTTATTTTTTATATTTTAAATAATTTTTATGAAATCCTTGTTTTATAATTTAAATTAATTACCTATTGCTGTAATTTTATTTTATATTATTATTATTATTAAAAATAAAATACATTGTAAATTTTTGTTTTTGTATGTATATAGAGATAAGTTTATAAGTTAAATTTAAATTTACATATTTCAATTTTTAAATAATATTAAAATATAATCTAAATTACTTGTTTGACTTTATATATTGCAATATTACAATTTTAAATACTATTATAATAATTTTAATTTGGTTTATATGTTATTATTAATAAATAATATAAAAGGTAATTATTCCAAATCAATGTAATTAATTTAAATTTAATAAAAATAATGATTCGTAAAATATTAATATATAAAAAATAATAAATTTATTTTTGTAAAACTAAAATAAATAAAAATTGATAAGATTTATTTTGATAAATCCAAACAATATAGTCATTTACTGTTTAACAAACATACTACAAGAATGTTACTTTAGTCTAGTGGTTAAGATGTTATTGTTATGTTTATGTGCTAGGTTCGGGTTCTAGAAGGAGCATATTTTTAATATTTTTTAATTATCTAAAACGACGATAGTTTTAATAAATTGAATGGTTAACTAACATCATTGATGATCCAACATATATAATGCAAACTAGTTTTAAAAATTTTATATGGGATTTCGAAAAAAAAAATTAAGTTCATGATAAAATATGCACTATATACTAGTTCGTGAAAGAAAAATAACACGACCGCGTAAAGTTCATGTTGAAAATAGACTATTTCTCCTATGATCTAGCTGCGTTGTTGTTTAGATTTCATTCAACGTTAAGTTAGTTGAGTAGACTTTGGTATGAATAGGGAAAAAAAGGAAAACAATTTGAAGTTCACAAATGCAAATAACTCAACAAAAGGGGGTCAATGTGCACAATAGAAAAAATATAAGGGCTAATAAATGATAAGTCCTTTTCTTTTCTTGCTTCCTTGTGTAATAATATCACAAAATCATAAATGGGCACCGTTGGGAATGGGACGTAAAGGACTTTTTAAGTGCTCCTAAGTTTTTCCTCTTTTTTTGAAATGGTGCGTGTTTCTTTTTCCCTTCTTTTTGTTTTAACACCACCAAAACATAGATTCTTTCACTAAACACATCAAGCCATCTATTACGTTCCGGTTTCAATAATCTTTGTTACATGATTTTTGAAGCTCGATTAAAGTAACTAATGAAATTGATAACTCTTTTTTTTTTGTCAAACATATACAACTATGCAAAATTTGAAAATTTAATACATACCCCTATTATATTAATATAAACAAGAATTAATATTGTGAAGAAGCTGAGACATGCGAATAAGAACAAAAGGGAGAATGTTTGGTATCAGTTCCTCCTTTCGCTGACGCTACTTTTTCTCCATCTATGTTTCACATCACACACACATACTCTATAAAATACTTACTTTGGATACGAGTATCTAAAACGCAGCGTACGTGTGCAATTCACATGAACAAGTGAAAGAAAATTGCCGTACGTGTGGAACATGTCTGATCGACGTCAACTTTAGAAATATGTTTCAGAATGAACAATGAAGGCCTATAAATTTTTTTCAGGAAATGTTATTTTAGGGTCCCCATTGGTCGTTGGTAAGTTTTAATAATTCTAGAACCAGCCCGGGCAACGACTGTGTAATGGAAACGGTGCCAGTGGCCATAACTACACATTTTGATATAATTAAAAACTAGCTGGGACAACCATCTTAATGAAATTATTGGAAGAAAAGATCCAATTCATATTTTTATAAAAAAATAAGGTAAATGGGACCCTGTTTTATTTTGTAGTATACAAGGATGGAAAGTTATGTTTTGGTTGGCAAAAAACGAATCCCAGCTTATATTTAATTTTAAAACTTTAGTTTATAATATTCCGGTTGGTAAAAATCATTGTTTATTGGTGAGATAATTGGTTTTCATTCCTCTTTAAAATAATAATATTATACTTTTAATAAATAATATAAAGATTTATAGTCAAGTCTTTCAGACAAAGAGGCCAGAGTAGTATAAAACAATGATTTTTATTTTGAAAATACGGCCATTCTAGTCTTGTTTATCATATATGAAGCTATAATGGTCCGCAGAAAGATCCATTGGTGATACAATTCCCGTGGAAGAGGATAAAACGAGAACTGGAATTTGTTTTTTTTTTTTAAAGTTTTAACTCGAAATAATAACTCTGGTAAGCTAAGGAATATGAACTTTGAATACATTTGGTATTATTAAACTGAAACAATACTATTAGGTTAACATGTGATGGTATTTTAGTGGCATACGAGTTTTGATTTGTAACTAATTTGGGTTTGAATGTAATCGCACCATTCTCCATCATGCGGTTACGCGGATATTAAGTATATTGTTTTAAGGACTCATTTAAATATATGGAGAAGTGTCCTAATATGTGAGTTGTCTTTTCATTTGAAAATTAAATCTGAACACTTTCTATTTTTCTCGAAAGTACTCTCATAATTATTATTTTTTAAAAATGGCATACTAACTCTCTTTGTTTCATAATCAAATGTCGGTGTAGAGTAAACTTTCACTAGCAAAATAATGTAATTTTAGAATTTCCACTACAAATTTATGTAACTTAATATGTTATTTCTTCTTTATTTTCGTTTATTTTCTATTGGTTAAATAATAGTTAAATTGTATAGTTAATAAATTTAAATTTTAAAATTTAATATAAATTTAAACATTTTTTAAATATATGCGCACAAATCTAAAACAACAAGAAATAAATGGAATATTATTTGATTTAGTCTCTTAATTGTTGCAACTATGTAAATACTTCTCTCCCAAAACTGACAAGACCATGGTATAAACTTAGTACTTTGCTGTCCCAGTAAATAGCGATCAAGAAATCCATAATTAACCGTTAACGCGTCTCTGTTTTGTTTTTGTTGTAAAACTAAAAAAAAGCGAAGTAAAAAAAAGTCAATAAAAGATTTCTCTTTGGGATGGAAAAAGGGGATCGAACATTTTTGTCTCAAGCCCTGTGAATAGTCCTGAAAAACATCAATTAAAATAAATAAAACCAGTGCAAATCAAATCTATCCTAATATCTTAAATGACAACAAACACCATAAACTCATCAATAACTCATTAATATAACTCATCTCACTCACTCTAAGCAAACTGATTCACTGGAAGAAAGAATGGAAGAGACAACACAAATTATCTCCTACTTAGTTGGGCTCACCAAAACCAAATGTGGTATAAAGGTAAAATTAACACAATTCTAACATTCTTCTTCAAAAAGCTTAAATTCATTTTTTTTCTTTCTAATTTTGATTGTTTCACTTTCAGTTCCCCTCCTAACTAGCTTTTTTTATTTTTTGTGGGCAGACAAATAAGAAGAAGTTAAGACATTCACTTCTCATCCACACAAGAAGTGGGAGTTAGAGCAAAACAAGAAGGCTAGCCAAGAAGAAATCAAAATAACCAAAAAAAAAAAGAATGAAAAAAACCAAAAATAATTCAGCTCAAAGATCTCCTCAAACAAAACAATCAAAGAGAAAGATGAAGCCACAAGAGAAGTACAAGAAGGCTTCTTCTCGACGCAAAAAATCATCCTTCAACACCAATCTGTGGAATGAACAAGACCCTACATTCCCTGGGTTTCCTTCAATCCGACGGTGAGGAAAGCCATTGTCTGCATCTTTTTGGAACCGCACATGGCAACTCGAGTTAGATTTTCCGGAGAGGACCATTCCCTGAGCAAAAGGGGAAGCTTTTCTAAATGCGGTTTTGAAGGCAAGGGCTTGCTTCAGACTCTGGCTTTTGGCTGGGACAGCTTTCCACAATGGCGTTATCCGCCGCCACAGCTTGGAGACATTCGAGAATTCCACCGGTGTTATTCATGAAGGGACGCCATCTTGTCCACAAAATAGTGTGGGAAAGTAATCTAAAACCGAAGAGGGTTCACTGCGAATGATTCTAGTTCCAAAAGAGACACCAAGTACCAAAGGCTTCTCTTTTCCTTGATTCTTGATGTACTCCACATTTTTTCATTCAAAGCAATCATGTATGTTTATAAAGAAGTTCCATTTTCTTTTAAACTGCAAAAAGAATTGGAGCTTGAATCTTTCTCCCATGTGGAGGTTTGCTATAAGTGGAATAGTAGGTGATATAATAGTTATAAAGATTAAAGTGATAAGAAATAAATGCTTGAGGAGAGTTTATATGAAGTTAACAAATTTATAAAGAACAAACTGAAAAAATAAATAATGTTTTTGAGATTTTAAGGATATGCCGGAAGAGCAAAAAAACTTCAAAATTTGAAAGATTTAAGGTTCTCTTGAGATGCTCAACTTGGACTTTTTCCTCTAATATGGTAAGGTTGTTATGGTGGGTCCAGGGCTGATCCGGACCACTTTTTTGATCAGGTTAAAGATCATCCATAAGATTTGTTGCAAGTTAACAGCGTGGAAGCTTGACCTGCTAGCTATGCAAAAATGCTAGGTCCAGCTTGTTAAAGCTTTGAAACCAATGTTGAAACCACCCGAGCTTTTGAAAACTGGTTTAGGCTAAAATAGCTGGACTGGGCTCTTTTCAATATTTCTACTTCACTTGTGTGTGTGTTGTAAAAAAGACAGAGAGAGTGTGTGAGAAAGAGACTTTAAGAATGAAATGATGTGAGGTTATGAGTGTATAGGATGGGATTTTTGGAACCCACAGATCTGAATCAGTATCTCTTAAGAAGATATATAATATAAATAAAACTAAGAAGATATAAATAAATAAAACTAACTTTTGTCCAAGCGACAGTAACAGTTAAAGTTCTTGCCTATAGAAATGTGTATGAATCGGTGGAGCCCCTAAAGAAAAAAAGTGTGGAGGACCATTTTCTTGGTTATGCTTTTTTTGAATGTTCTTTTTGACTAATTCACCACTAACCTTATTTTTTTTTCCCAAATACAAAGGTATATTTCGCCTACTCTTAACAATCTATGGCAAAATTATTGACATGGTTATCAGGAGCAATATAGTGTCTTGGTTGGAGAAGGAAAATACGCACACAGCATCAATCCAACATTAAAAATGGGATAGGAGCACTCCTAAATGTCTATTTTATTGTAGTTAAGCAATATGGTACAGACAAATAATCAACGAAGATCTAAATCCTCTATGTTTTACTTGCAAATGGTTTCAAGGCAGATTGGAAGCAGTGTTTCAACTCAGAATTTTTAAATTGATTTATGTATTAAAAATGAAAAATACAATTGTTATTTTCAAATAATAAATTTAAAAGAATTCATTTAGAATCTATTGTTATTAGAATTTGATTTTATTAAAATACTCTGAAAATCTACTGTTATTGAAAAAGACATATTAAAATTGTGGACGCTTTAAAAAAATTTTCAAGTTGATTTTTAAGTGTTTGGGTAGATTTTTTCTTTAGTTAAAAAATCAACACTCAAATCCATGTTTTTAGATAATTATTCTAGAAATCAATTTAACAAAAATCAACTTTTACTATTTAATTTTTCGAATTTCCTTTCCTCTAAAAAGTTATTAAAAAGATCAAATCACTCTAAACTTTAGATTGATACAACTCTAAATGTCAATTTTCCCCTTTCATTTTTTTTGTTATGGTGTCTAAAACACCGCCATAGGAAAGGTGAATACATTATGTGAGAATATTAAAAAGTACGGATGACCCTGATAATTTAGAGGTTCTAGACGGTTTAGTAAGATTTTCAACAATTTTTTTATTTTTATAAATTCTGAGACTTATATCTATACAAAATTTTATTAAAAATCTGGGGTTTCATATGTAAATGTTTTTGTCCGGCTTTTGCCTAGCACCAGCCCTGTATAAAGGAGCCAATAGCTTATTACCCTACGTACTTTTGTTCATATGATAACTAAACGACCAGAAATTCCCAAATTACTTTTAAGTTTTAACAAACAAAATCAAATTCCTTCAGAAATGATATCAATGGGAGAAAGTTGATGAGTTGTGGTAAAGGTTGCATCTTGCATAATCGAGTGGTTTCTAGTGGGCTAACATTATGAAATGACTTCAAACAACTTTCCAATCTAAGTACAATAATATTGAATTTGTTGTGGAGAAAATTTTTTAACAGGTATTATTTATAATACATTAAGAATGTGGGAAAACTCTCAAATGGTTCACCGAAATGGTTAATTAGTGGTTTCTGACACTACAAAATTTTGGGGTTGATTCTTAGATGTATGTCATTTATGAAAATTAATAGAAAGTGTTTTCGCCATTAGTAGCATGTAAAAAGAAATTCAAATTTTTTTTTAGTAACTATGAATTTTGTGTGAGAAGGTAAATTTTCTGTTTGAATAAGTCTTTAAGAAATTGTTCTATAATAAATATTATAATAATAATTAAGGAGAAAAAATACATTTAAGTCTTTTGTATAATTTATTTTTTGATGGTAAATAAATTAATAATGTCATTCAAACTTTCTTTTGTTTTTTGGACAACATGTATTCAAACTAAAAGTATGTTTTGTAAGAGAAGGTTACAAGTAGTATTTGACCAGGCCCACTATAATAGGTTCCATACGAAAAATTTGGGTTCTTTAAACATTTTGTCTCATGGGCTGAAAGCACTTTTAGAAGGAAAAAGAGAGACGTAAGTGTGATAGATTAGAAACAAACTCTTAAGAACTGATAAGGCAAGAAAACTTGGTTTATCTTGTTTATTTTGTCAACCAATGAATACCTCGGCTAGTCGGTTTAATTATAATATTACATAAAACACTATATTATAGGGTATTATAGTTGACAGTTTTATATTTGTTTTATGAAGAATTTCTAACTGCAATCACACTGAACTTTTAAAAATCCCCCTATAAATTCATTATCGTCCTGTACTTTATACCGTTATAACTGAAAATTTTATAAACATTCTTTTTTAATATTTTTGCTAATTCCGTCTTTTTGAAGAATCAAAAAGTAGACTTCTTAATATACAAAATTAATGAATCTTTAAATCAAAATCACAGATTTAGAAGTTTCCCAAAAATATCTTATATTTAAAAGAGATAATCTACAAACATGTAAGGCATGATATATATCATCATGAGATATACATTAATGAATTGGTTTTAAAACTAAACTATTCAAATTAAATATTGATTGGAAAAATTTAAATTTTCCACTTTATTCACTAAATGAAACGGTTAGCAAACCATTACCTAGTGTAATTAATATATATATATATATATATATAATATGACAATTAAATAGGTTTTGAATAAAATAAAGATTTAGCTAACAATTTGTAATACCTTTTTATCATTCTTTGTTTAATTCTTTATTATTAAAATAAATTAACCATATTATAAAATTATTATATTTTTCGTATTTTGAATTTTTAAAGAACGAGCATAAATTACTAAAAAGGTTTTAATAAATCTCACATAAATTTTTGTGATCAATCGGTTTTAAAATCTTTTGCTAATATAATACAAAATAATTTATAATACCACATGAATAAGAAATTTATTTACAGGTTTTTTATATTAAATTACAATAATATATATATATCATAATCTTTTAAAAATTAAAGCTGTTAATACCATATGTATTAAGTAGTATTGTGAATATTTTCATTGAAAAAAATATTGAGAATTTAAAATTTTATTTTTCAATTTTTCAATGAAATTATTAAAAATGGTTATAAATTACTAAAACTATAAAAAATCTCAACATTAAAGAAGTTAATTAAATGGGTTCAAAAAATTATTTTTTTTTTAAAAAATGCAAAAGCCATATATGGACTTTGAAATCTCATTTAATAATATCAATATGCAAATAATTAAATTATACTATATATCTATGTTAATATAATTTTAAATTTAATTATATTATATTACAATAGGTAAAATTGATTGTTTAGATTTAATACTATAAATAATGTAAAATGAAAAGAGTGATCATACTAATTTATATGCGCAAGAAAAAATTTGATTATTTTTCAATTATTCCAATATATTATTTACTAATTTTATAAATATGGCAAGAAACATTAAATTTAAGTAATATTACAAAATATAATTTTGTATTATAAGTATTTAATTTCTGCGAATGCGCGGGTAAACTAATTCTAGTATCTTGTAAAATAAAAGGAAGATAAATGAATATATGTATTTAACTAATTTCAGTTTAATATAATTATCTCTAAATGTTGGTTTGAGGATCCAAAGAGAAGTAAAAGGAAAGTTTATTGTTTGATGAATCGAAGATAGAAAAAACTAATTGGATTGGGCCAAATAGAGTTTTCGTGGAGTATTTCACAAACCCACTTTACGATACGACACTTTTAGCCGTCGCAGTTATTGTTTTTTTTTTTGTTGGGTTTAACATCGTTTTCGATATCTAGGTTATGAGTTCAAATTTGAGTTATTACATGCATAAGTGGTGTTAGATTTCGTTGCGGTATTTTATATTAGAACTTATGATAAAAGAAATAAAGCAATGCACGTAAATTTCTAACAAGAGTCATCTTCATGCACGAGTTATTTATTCCAATTAAAGCTTTCCAACAAAGAAAGAAGAAAGCAATGGAGTTTTAAAACTTTCATACCAATTGCAAGTTAATGCTCGAATCTAATCATATGCTTACTAGTTTATTATTTATTTGTTCTCAAGAAAGATGCAAATTGAAGTTTATCCGTAAATAACCTAATCTATCTGTTTACAATATTCAGAAGGGATATTGTGCATTGAAACGTGGTCGTTTTTTCTGTGAGTTGAAACATTGATTTAATATTATTGAAACAATGGGCTTAATCATTTATAGGCTTTAATCCTATCCACTAATCTATTAGCTTCCCTCATGATGAATGTTCACTACTAGTACTACACGTAGGAAATGTAAAAATCGTATTTCCCTTACTATCGGATTTTTCAATGTTTTAGAAATTGGAAGAGAACATTCCCCACTATAATAAATTTTTTGTTCGGTTAATTCTATCTCGGCTCAATTTTAAAATAAAATTTTGATTGACATAAATTATGTACCATATATATGTTTTAATTTATTTAAACGTATTTTATATACAGTTAATTTAATCAAAACTAGAACTTGACCGCGCTTCGGAACCCTGCGCGAAGTTTGATTTTAAACTTTGTATTCAAACGTAAACTGATAAAGTCGGCTGCTTTTTATAAAAAAATCCTTTGTATATTTTTAATGTTTTGTTAATAAATATAGGGTATAATATTATATTATAATATAGATGTTGATAAAAAATTATTTGTACATTAAATATTTATACTTAAAAATGTATAACTTTGATGCAATTTGAATGTAATTGTATTATTCATATATTAACTTTTTTTTTTTGTTAATTTATTTTGAAATGAAACAACATACGTAAAATTTTTAATTAATCAATATATAAGATATCGATTTGGTTATATAAACTTTGGAAATGGTAAATATTTAATTTAAAATTTATTTTAAAATGCAGTAGCAGAATATGTAAATAAAAGATATAAGAAATAAAATACTTAATTTATTGTAAAATGTAAAGGCTAAGTTTTGTAAATAAGAAATTATTTTTAATACTGCCTGATCCATGTATCCAAACAGCATCCTCACTATCCATGTTTCCAAACAAATCCTAAAGTGACTTCTACTTTAAATAAGATAGATTTTAAAAAGTTTGTTTTGAAAAAAAAAAGATGTTAAATTTGATAAATCTTTGAGTTGTTTAGTGCGGTTTGGGTTGAAACAAAGAAAAATAGATTTGTTACTTTTAATATTTTTGTTTTAAATTTATTAAAATCTGAGTTAAATTTCTTTTTGATAAATTTGTAGTCGTTTAAATCCCAGTTTACTGTTTAACTAACAAATTGTGACTGGTTTGTTGTTTTTCATTTGTTTATACCTATCAATTTATGTTCAGAAGTTCAAGGGATCAAACATAAAATATCTTAAGACTAAATTTAAATGACTTTAAAAAGGGGTTTTCGCTGACAACGTTTTTTAAATGTAATTCCTTAAAATCGCAACTGACAAATCGTAACCATGGAAATGTGGAAACAAAGGTGTTCTCTTATAGCTTGCAAGTGTGATCAATGAGGATCAGTTTTCAAATCGTTTTTTCTGTTGATTCCTTCTTTGGCCTAAGTCATACTTTGTTGATTACATATCTCTTTTGATGGTTCAATGTTTTAAAAATAACTCGCTCATTAAACAAACCTACATACATAATATTTATTATAAAACTTTAGCTGGGTTTCAAAGATATATGTTTTGTTTATTCATACTTTTTGTATTAAAATTGTTTAAAAATATTTGACATCAACTTAAACCTTGTTAATTTTATTTGACAATAGATAAAATCAAAATTTAAGAAACTATAATTTCAATAATTAAAGATACAAAAAATTAAAAATTTGAAGTGTCTCTGACTGACCACAACTTGAGTACTAACTAAAGTTCCTGAAATTAGGTCGAGGCTGTAGAACTGCGGTTGTTCAGAGCATTTCCACTCATTGTTATTTTCACTTCTATAATAGCAATTTTAGAGGTAAATTGCTCAAACCCCACCACATATTCTGCCTCGTATAATAGAGATCTCTATTTTTCCTCTATTTTATAGAGAACGAAATAAGCAGCATTCCTCTATTTCTTTACTCTATATTGTAGAGATTGCTATAAGTTTTAAGGGAATACATTGGAGCATCATTTCACCTCTATTATAGAGTGTCTACTATTTTAGAAGTGAAAAATAATGCAAAATACATTGAGATGGTCTCACATAGATCAGTTGTCTAATCCGAAATATGTCTTCTGACACTCCTAAACATCCTAAGTATAGTGAATAATTACTTATTTAATGTAAGGTTGCAGCATGCAAATAATATATCGTTAGTTTAGCCAAAATTCTTCAATTCCAACTGTCTAATTAATCCAAAAGCACAATAATATATGGGGAATATTGGAGTTTCAGTCAGAAGAAGTGCAATGATATTTTTGACGGCCTGGTTTAATTGTAGTGATTTTAACCGTTTGACTATAAAACCAAGCTTACCTATATTTTGATTCCCTGACTAATCCAGTGTCCTACTTCGTTATCGTCGAAGTTCCTAAAAACGTTTTTTCAATCTTGGTTTATACTGAAATCTTCAAGAATTCAACATTTTAAGAGAGATTTTTTGTGGTCATGCATTTTATACGTTAAGAGCTTTTTATTATTCGAGTTTGTTTCAAATAGCATGATTGTTAAGAAACAGTTAACAACTTCAGTTATATTAGGATTATTCGATTCTCTTGTTATTGAGTTTGTTTTCAGCGGAATCAAGAACATTTCATGGTTGGAGTTTTATTTCTCTTGTAAATGATCATATTGTGTTTAGAGTTATTTTGGTAAGTTTAACTAATTTTCTAATTAACGTACTTGGTTATTCAAATTTGTTTAATAGTTTTAAAAACAGGTTTCAACCAATTCTTTCAAAAATAACAACAAAATTAATTATAGAAAATACATGTAAATATGAGAGATTATTATTTAGTTTGTTAGCATCAAAAATACTATTTTTATTTATAGATTTAGATTAAATCAATTTTCATTGGCTCTTAAAATATATTTGAAAAGTTATATTACTAAAACTATTACTTCAGTCCGTGTTCACGAAAATATGTTTTGCAATCATGATATGTATAAATTTTTGATTTTTTCATAAGACTTTTTCCTGCTTGTTGGATCTATTTTAATCATATGTAATTAAAAACTTACCATATGACATACTTTTTTTTGAAATGTTCATTATTCGTAAAAAATATTATTTTAAAAATTCATTAACGTAAATTGGAGAAAGTATAGAAGTGTATAAGTATGATGTAACTGAGTCCAAATTATTTTTACACAAGATGCAATGTTAAAAAAAGCAGTATTTAACAATTCGAGGAATTTGGTTAAATTGGATTTTGAATGACATGTAGACAAGCAAAAAAAAGAAGAAAGAAAACATGACCGAATAAGAAATCACTGTGACTTTCAGAGTTTCATTACAACAAACAAAAGAAGGCTGTCGATAAGGTAAAAGGGCCACTAAAGGCCACTGCTCTCGTCCTCACTGTACTGTCGTCTAAACGCTGTCTCTCCATTAAATCTCTCCACTCCTTCACTACAAAAAAATCCGTCATTGCAGAAACTCACCTCGTTCTTCACAGACACTCTCTGCTCATCCTCGAATCTCATCTTAGGCTTAAGCTAGTAAAGTAAAGGAATCCTGTGTCCTGTTTTCCCCACTTTTCTCTCTCTCTTTTCATTTCTCCTCCAGAATTGATAGATCTCTGCATTCATACTGAGACATATGAGACAGAGAAAAGAACGTGATTTTATGTTAGAATTTCCCAATTGAGTTTTTGAAAATGGAGCGAAGATGAAGAGTAGCACGAGAAGCGAGTGAGTCCAGGAGAGAGCAAAAGTTGGACTAAGTGACAGAGAGAGAGAAATGATCACCAAAGTATCATCAGCAAGATCAAGAAATTGTTCACAAATTGTTATTACCTCTCCAGAATCGTTCAACCAACGTGCCCAAACAAGAAGGAATGAAGAACTCGAGCATCCTCTATTTATGAAGTCTTGCTTTCTTCTCCCATACGTTTATACCTTAGATGGTAATCATGGCTTTTCCATCAATGCAACATTTTTTGTATGAATTTCAAGAATCTATTTCTGGCAGATGTATTTTATATGAGAGAACTTAATGTTCGTAGAGTAGAGGCATGGCTTCAATGTAAGCTCTGGTCTAGTAAAAAGTTATAACTTTCTTTCTTTTGCATTGATTGTCTGGCAAACAAGAGTCTCAGATTTTTTTACTGCTTCTTGATTTGTTACCTGCAGAAGCTATAGGAATGGTTTGTCTGGCGATGATTTATCAGAAGATGACTTGATTCTACCTGCTCATTGGAATGAGTATGTTCGTTAAAGGTTCTCTGAGATCATTGATGAGTCCGACTACAGTGAATAGACACTATTTTTATTTGAATAATTTGGTCTTTGTTCTATGAAAAGCTTCTGAGGGATGAAGATGACTGTGTGTGCAGATCTATAGTCCCAGTATGTGAATCCGGAGAAGCAGATAGTTGTGGAGCCACCATTCAGTCTACAAGCGATGGATGATTCATCTTCTTCTCCAAAGTATGAATAATGGGAAAGGACTAATAAGCATTCTCAGGAAGATGATGAACTTTCTCGACTCCAGCTCTTCGTTCTGTTTCCTCTACCTGATTCTCTAGAGACGCCAAGAGAAACTCTTCTTCTTGGTTGTTTAGCTGTGATACAACAGGTGATATAAGAGTCGAGGGACTCGCTGATGCTTCTACACACAAACCGATGAGACTGTCACAGTTGTGCTAAAACACCATGTAGAGACCTTTAGCTAGAGGTGTGTTTCAACTGATGATGATGGCTCATCAGACCCTGAATCAAGCGAAACACATCTCGTGGAGTGAGGTCTCATGCTGAAGGGCAGGAGATAGAGAGTGAAGAATATCAAGAAACTATGTGTCTCCTTCCTCCAGTTCCAACTCTGCTCTGTCGCTTACCAGCAAAGACTGATACCATTGGAGTCTCTTATAAGAGCTGATGTACTAAAGATGAATAGTTTTAGGATTCTTGAACAAGAAGATGTTCGGATGCGAGCTTAGGGCTCGAATATGCTGATGCACGTTGATATCATGTGTGGTCAATATCAGTCAAGGATATAACAAGTTCGGCCTGTACCTACTTACAGAACCCAAGTTTGGCCACTCCAAGTTTCCTTCCCTTTCTTCTCCTCGTCGTTATGTAATGGAGATGTTGACGTTGTCTGAAACTCGAGTCTAATGAGCCTGAGGCTAGAGGAGAAAGAGTATCTTTAGTGGGAGCTTTGGTCGACGACCAAGCTACAGAAGAAGATTGCAGTGGATGGGAACACTTCTCTTAAGCGTTCTTCATCCTACAATGTGACAGTAGACTTCTAACAAAGTGATTGCTTGCTTATGTTGTGATGTTTAAGACAGTTCTTGTTTTCTTAAAAGCTCCTTTTATAACCGAGAGAAGCATCTAGAGCCAGAACCACAGATGTAGTAGGATCTCTGCCTTAAATTTTAAAGTTTGTAGGCCTACAATTGTTGTTGTTTGGTTGCTATAGTTTGAGTAGATAAAACACTATGAGTTTTCAGGGCTTCCAACCAGATGGTGCAGCAGGAGAATGGAGGACTCAAAGCCAGGGTGTGTCAAAACACATTCCACGCTCGAGTAAGGCTTCTTCTCTGTGATAAGCAAGCAACAACCACGTAGCCAGTCCTAATGAGATCTCCTGTCTCAGAAAATGCCAGAGACTCATCAAAAAATACTATCAAGAACAGTCGCGGGTCCCTCTAGAGAAGCCCCTTGATGTTTGCAGTAAAGAACAACGCTGAATCTTTGAGGAAGCCTGATTGCTTTCAAGAGAAGATTCAGAGAATGTGATCAAGATCGCAGGAAAGGTAAAAACATAAACATCTTGATGTGTCATTTCATGGGCCTCTTGATGGTTTCATTCAAGCTCTTATACAAACTTGCTTCATTTTAGATTGATTGATTGATGAAATCTTTATGTATCTCTTGAAACAGACTGCTTCAGGCAGCGCGAGTTATAATCGAATCCAAAGTGCCTCCAAGCAGTTCATCGAAAAGCTCTAACCAAGTTTCTAAGGCAGACAGTTTTGAGACAACAATTTGAAATGGAGAAGACCTTTTCTGTTGTTTGTGTGGTTTCTGTGGCGGCGAATTTTCCATTTTGAGATTGTGGTTTGTTGTAAATCTGGATAAGGTGGCTATGGTATGAGAAAAGGGAGATAAAAAGTCTCCCCATAAAAGCCTACAAAGATCAGAGAGCACTCAAATGTTTTGTCATTGCAGTGGAGATGATGTATAATTTGAGCGAGAAACGAATCGGAAGCAAAAGGGCTGTATTGATGTTTTGAATGTGATGTCGAGATGAGATGATGACCACTGTTCTGATTGTCATGGTCGATTGTTAGGTTTGTGTTTAGTAGTTCCATGCCGTTTTGGTTTCCAAAATGAAACCGGAAGTTAGGCAGTATCCTGAGTATCTGCGCCACACCACTTGCCACACCACTCTTATTGTATTTATGTGAATATTAATCCGTTAAATTAATCCAATTTTCTAATCGTTTTCGATTTGAAGTAAAAAAAATCTAGATATCTATAAAATTTAGAAGAGAATCACAAATACTAATATCAATATCCGTTACCAATCACAAATACTAAAGATTTT
Organism: Moricandia moricandioides; assembly: GCA_905132885.1. Classification (NCBI taxonomy): domain Eukaryota; kingdom Viridiplantae; phylum Streptophyta; class Magnoliopsida; order Brassicales; family Brassicaceae; genus Moricandia; species Moricandia moricandioides. The sequence goes on from CAJHQQ010001939.1 coordinate 18,467, forward strand.
ATGATGCGGCTCCTCCTGCTATTACAGAATGTATAAAGGAGAGGGAAATTGTAAAAATAACTCATAAACTTGATTTCAAATGAAAAAGTGTACCCCAAATTCAATCAATATGCCAAAGTCACCCAAAAGGTTAGTGAAAATAACAACATACTCCTTCGTGAGCAAACACAAAAAACTGTACTTCAGTTTTACCATGTATAACATTTGCCTAAGAGAATTTACAGAGAGTCTTCTCAGAGAAGACTTACCTGTAAGTCTTCTAGTACACTTAATCTTAAAAATATTTAATTTTTTATAAAAAATATTATATATGAGGAAAAATTGAAAATCACTGTAACTATAAACATTAATAAACTGATGTAAATTTAATAATTCTTAAAATTGAATTATTTTCACATAGTTGAGGGAATGTAGATTGATTCGCTGATAGTCTTGGTTTAGGTTGTGGTAATACATGTTGTAGTATTGTTGTGTATTTTAGGGTTAGGTTTTTGAATCTTACATTGTAAATAATTTTTTTTGACCAATTTGTGTCTTACTTTCTGTATCATATTAATCACACATTAATAAATATGATTTAGGTTAATGAAGTTTTTTGTTGTGTTTAGTTAGTTATTTGACATAGGGTTTGGAAGACTTCGAGAAGACTTCTAGAAGACTCATAATGCACGAGAAGACTTCCTGCTTAATGCAAAGATCCTTTCGGAAGTCTTCTACAAGTCTTCTACAAGTTTTCCAGAAGTCTTCTAGAAATCTCTATTGTATAGATTATAGGTTTGGAAGACTTCATAATGCACTAGAAGAGACTTCCGCAAGTCTTCCACAAGTCTTCCGGAAGTCTTCCAAAAGTTCTTCTGCATGTATTAGATATAGGGTTTTGGAAGACTTACAGAGACTTCATAATTTGGAAGTCTTCTTGTAAAAGACTTCTCGGGAAGTCTTTCATATATCGAAATATTAACCTAATTGAGATTTTTGTCTCCATATATAAAGAAATGTACACATCTCTTTCTTTCTCTCCAAATGGCTGCAACAAAAGTAATGTTCCTCTACGTCTAAAACTCTTCAACACATCACTCTAATCTCTTTAGACTTGAAACACCTAACGTTTATATTCATTTCTTCTCATTTTTCTCTCTCATGTATTCTCACTAATTTATCTGTGTTTTGCACAGATTTTTCATTACATGGTTGTCTCTTTCCATTCCCTTTAAAAGTAGATCTATAAATTTTGAATATGTATTTTGGAGTGTTTACTAGGTTAGATGCTAAGAACTGTATATTCAACTAACTGTAACAAGATTAAATATGTATGACCTTTTCGATTCATATTTTGTGTTTGTGGATAGTGGTCATGTTAAAGGTTTTATCCTTTTTCTTTTTGATAGATGAATAGAAGACGAGATAACACAACATTTTAACTATTGTGAAACTTCTAACGGCATTAACAAGTTTAAAAGGTTTGACCTTTTGATTCATCTTTTATTTTTGATAGTATTCATTGTTAAAAATCTGATATGATATGAAGGAGAAGAAGCTAATATTTAGAAAGACTTTGGCATAACTTGTGGAAGACTTCAGAAGACTTGTGGAAGACTTCAAGAAGACTCCTGGAAATGACTCGGGAGACTCCTGGAAGACTTCGAGACTCCTGGAAGACTTCTGGAAGACTTCCTAGAAGACCTCTAGAAGACTTGCCTGGAGACTTCGGAAGACTTCAGAAGACTTATGGAAGACTAACAGAAGACTCCTGGAAGACCTCTAGAAGACTTCCTGGAAGTTCTCCGGAAAGACTTCCTCGAAGGACCTCCGGAAGATCTCCTGGAAGACTTCCTGGAAGACTCCAGAAAGACTTACTGATATGACTCCAGTAAGAAACTTCCTGGAAGACTTCCTGGAAAACTTCCTGGAAGACTTCCTGAAAGACTTCCGGAAGACTTCCTGGAAGACTTCCTGGAAGACCTCCTGGAAGACCTCCGGAAACCATCCGGAAGACTCCGCAAGACCGTCCCTGGAAGACTTGTGGAAGACTCGGAAGAATCTAGGAAGACTTCTGGAAGACCCTAGAAGATTTTCTGAAGTCTCCAGAGTCTTCTATAGAGTCTAATCCAGAAAATGCTCTCTCATGAGATGTTATTTATCATTTTTGTAATTTTTTTGTTTATGGTATATTTTAATGAATTATTATGTGTATCTTTATAATTATGAATTATGTTGTCATTTGAAAAAATGTTAATGATCTTTTAATATTTTAATCATACTACGCAAAACCATAAAAATAAATTAAATTTAATCAAATTTATTACAAACTAAGAGAAAATACTTATCAAGAAAACTTAGTCAAATTCACCGAAGATCAAACAATACATATGTCTCACTAGAAAAAAGTTAAGTCTTCTCTGAGAAGACTTCTGGAGAAGTCTTTTCGAAAGCGGGAAAATGAAAATTTAAGTGGGAAACTTATATTTAAGTGAAAATTACAATTTTAAATTTCTTAAAAATTAAAAAGTATATCTTAAGATGTAATAAGACACATTAAACTACCTAACTTGATATTGTTGAAGTTACTTTACACTTTTATTTAGAAAAATATACATTGAAGTTACTTAACAAATTTTACAAAAAAGAACATAAAAGACTTCTATGTAAATCTTCTCACAGAAGATTCCCTGTAAAGTCTTCTCACGGAAGACTTCTTAAGAAGTCTTCCGTTTAGTCATTTTTGCAATTGCAAATTTATGAAGGAAGACTTCTTAAGAAGTCTACTCTACAGAAGACAACTTGAGAAGTCTTCCTTTGCAAATATTGACTTACTTTTGATTTTGAAATTTTTTCGAAAATTTCAGAGAAGTCTTCTAAAATAAAAATGTTAGTTTTTGCAATTGACCAAAGTTTTTCAAAAATTTGACTTTTTATAGAAGACTTCTCTAGAAGTCTTCTAAAGAAGTCTTCTTACGTTCACATGAAGTCTTCTCACTGTCGCAAGAAGTCTTCTTAGATTACTTTTGCAATTGACTATATTTGACTTTTCCAGAGAAGACTTCTTTAGAAGTCTTCTAACAGAAGACTTCTAGGGAAGTCTTCTCGTTTCTCCCTGTTTTTTTTTGTTAACTAAGGAAAGGTAGAGACTTCTAGGGAAGTCTTCTACAAAAAAACACAGAAAAATTTAATTGCAAAACTAACCTATGCATTGACTAGAAGACTTTGTAGAGAAGTCTTCTTCATGAACAAATCTGAAAAAAAAAATTATTTCATATCTTGAATCCATGAGATGACTTGTTAACTTCTCTAATCTCATAAAACTTCACAATGAATGCTACCAACTCATTAATGACCAAGAATCATGAGTTTTTATGTCTATATGAATCTTACAAAGTTTAAAAATCAAAATCTTGAATTTTTTGGATGAATTTTGAGAGAAGATGAAAGAAATATGGTTTGTATGAATAACAAAAGAGAAAAGAAGAGAAAAAATCATTTTTTGTGCATTAAGAGCTTCAAATTGGTTGTTTATGGTGGTTGATGTATTGATGAGAATGATAATATTACAAATACTTGATGAAGATGGTGATGATGGAGGAAAAACACTCATTTTAAAAAAAAAGGAAAAAAAAAGAGTAATGACATTTTCGCGATAACTTGAAAATCTAGGGTGAATAAGGCAAATGAAAGTTCCAAAAAAAATGGTGGGTTAGTTTTGCATTTAAGTTGAAATTTTGAGTCACTTTTGCAAAACACCCATGTATAAATGCACATATATTTTGATTAAATGTATAAGTTTATTATTACTCTAACATATGATTTTAATAAATTACATTCATATTATTACTTATAAAAGTATCTATATTATTAAAACTGAAGTATTTTTCTGTACTGTTTGAAAACATGGATAACAATATAAATGAGAAGTGTTTGGATACATGAATAGCATCATAAAAGATATTTCTTTTTATTTACAAACTTAGCATTTGCATTTACAATAAATTAAGTATTTTCTTTTTTGTATTTCTTTTTATTTACAAATTCTGCCATTTATTTAAAATTAATTTAAATTAAATAATTACAATTCTAAAGCTTATCTAACCAAATCAATATTTATATATTGACCATTAAAAAAATTTAGTATGTTGTTTTCAAGATAAATTAACAAAAGACAACAAGTTAATATAAGAATAATACAATTACATCAAAATTGCATCAATTTATACATTTTTAATATATTATTATGTACAAATAAAAAAATATTATCAACATCTATATTATAATATAATATAATATACTCTATATATAAACTAAAAAAAAAAAATATATAAAAATATTTTTTATAAAACCAGCAATTTATAAATTTACGTTGAACACAAATTAAATCAAACATCCGCGCAGGGGCGCGTGTCAAGTTCTAGTTAAATAATTATTTATGACAACTATAATTTTTTCTTAAGCTTGTTTTTATAACTGATTTTAAAATTTACAAACATATAGTTTCACTACTTTTATTTGTTATTTATGTGTCATATACAAATATTTTAAGGAAATTTATATTTTTTTAGATTATTTGTATTAAGCAAAACAATTAAAATATCCGTAAGTATTCGTAAATATCTGTAAATATCTATTTTTGGATATCCGTATTTTTTTCAAGACAAAGCAAATAAAAAAGTTTGATATCCATAATATACAAAACAAATCATTAATATCTCCAAAAACCCGGATATTCAACTTATGCCTACCCCAATTTTATGTTTGATCATCCAATTTTCTTTTTTTTTTTCTTTTTCTGAAGATGTATTTTGGTCATAGCATGATAGCAAACGTGGATTTGTTTTTCAAAGATGTGAATGGTCATAACAAAAATGGTTTTATTTTTTCTAAAGATGTGAATGGTCATAACAGAGCTCTAAGGATCATAAGTTCAATTCTCCTTAGAATGCATCTGTTTTTCGAAAAACAATAATTTAATATGGTGTATGTCTCGTTCTAAGAGCATATACTTTCTGATCCAAAAACTCTAAATAATTTCAGAAGAAAAAACGGATGGTCATAGCAAGACTGGTTTTGTTCTATATGTACATTAGTAAGAAAAGGGTAAATCACATCTTAGGGTAAAAAATTAAAGTATGGCAGTATAACTGTGTAACGTCTTGATTACAAACGGTTACTAATAGGTCATCTATACCCCTTCATTCGATCTGTGGGTTACATTCAGTGCAACGAGCAGTTTTTTGGAGCTGAATTTTTTTTGTTTATTGACTTTTCAATCATCACATGGTTTTTTTTGTGTTTTGACCTCACTCACACGATATCGTGAATCACTTTCTGATAGGTCACCTATCCTTTCACTATTCCAGCGCACGCTCAACCCTAAAGTTCTAAATGTAACTGAAAAGTTAAATGCACCTTGGTATTATAGATACCCAAACTAATTCTATTCAGTCTTTACTAGTACATTAGAAATCGGGATATTTGGTATTTTTATTTTTGTAAAACATTTCTATTATTAAAGTATGGAAGACGGATGTACCACTACCACATGTTCAATTTATACATTAAATATATCATCATGTTTTGATCAAAAAAATATCATCATCAAAATATATACCTAAATTTCGTAAAGGATTGATCATTATAATCCAATGTTTTTAAATTTGACTCGGAAAACTTTTGGGGTCAATGGGTTATTGAGTAGATCGTGGACAAACCAAAAATTAATTAATTAATTAATTAATCATTTTATATTAATATATTAACTAACAGATTAGGTCACATTTGTTTTATATTTTTGTCGGTAAAATGATTTGATATATTATCAGCATCGTCAAAATTAGATGATGTGACAATTGATGTAATGATTAGGGTGATTTCGCAAAAAAAAATGTATGATTTTTAGGGTGTAGATAATATATTCGCACAGTGGTATACTTGATGTATAAATTTATATGCTGGGCATGATTTAACTATTTTCCCATGTAAGTAGATATTAAATATTTAGCATCATTGTAGCTTATGACACGTTTTCTGATCATGAACTAGAAGAAGAACAGAAAATTTCAAATTGTGTTTATGTTTTTGAGAAGAGTTAGTCAAATATATGAATTACGTCATCTAATCGTGCTCTGTTTTAATCATGGTCTGCATTAGGTGTAGACTAGTCTTGGATCTTTGTAAGATCAACATTGTGGAACAAATGAGTTCGTGGCTGGATTATTAATAATAGAACCGAACATCTCTAGTAGTGGACCATATGTCTTTTTCTAGTAGTGGACAATTTTAAGAATATTATTTGTTTCCTATATCTTTTTGTAAACTCGTTTTCACATTTTCTAACGTTTTTGCATTGTCATAGCTTAATTCTACAATGTTTTTAGCTGAATTCATTTTCATAACATCTTTTTACCGAGGCATTTCTTTCCCAACCCAAACCTTTTTTTTTGACACTGAATTGTTAACATTGAAAAGGCTTATACTCTTGCATCGAAGATATTAAAAAGAACACCAATAGGCATCATATGAAAAGCTGATACAGGCCAAACAACGTATCGAGCATAAAAAGTCTCTTGGTAAACTAGATAAAATAAGGGATAAATTGTTAAAAATGATTCAAAACTTGATTTTAAATGTAAAAATGTATCATAAATTCAATCAAATGTAAAAGTAACCGAAAATCTATTGAAGATATAACAAACTCTTTATAAGCAAAAAAATTATATCCAGTATTACCATTATAACATTTTCGCGTGAGAAAACTTACAGAGATGTCTTCTTAGAGAAGGTTTAGAGAGAAGTTTTCTCTCTCTGTAAGTTTTCTCGTACACTTAACCTTAAAAATATTTTTTTTTTTTATAAAAATATTTATATGAGGAAAAAATTGAAATCATGTAACTATAAACATTAATAAATGATGTAAATTTAAAAATACTAAAATTGAATTATTTTCAACATAGATAAGTGAATGTAGATTGAGTCATGATAGTTTTTGGTTTAGGTTATGGTAACATATGTTGTAGTATTGTTTGTATTTTTAGAGTTGGATTTTTGAATCTTATTGTTTTTACCTATACGTTTTTACTTTTGTATATATTAATCACATTATAAGTTGATTTTAAGTTTAATGGAGTTTTTTTGCTATTTAGTTAGTTATTTGATTATAAGGTTTTGGAAGACTTCTAGAATACTTTATAATGCACTAGAATATTTCCTGGAAGACTTTCCGCTTAAATTTTAGTAGAATTTAAGTTTCCCGCTTAATGCGAAGGCTTCCACAAGTCTTCTAGAAGTCTTCCAGAATTCTTCTAGAAGTCTTCTCATCTATTAGATTATAGGGTTTTAGAAGACTTTTAGAAGATTTCATAATTTGGAAGTCTTCTATATCAAAAATATTTAATCTAACTGGGATTTTTGTCTTCATATATAAAGAAAATTTACACATTCTCTTTCTTCCTCTCAAATGGCTGCAACAAAAATGTAATGTTTCCCACTCTAAAACTCTCCAACCTCTCTTTAATCTCTTCACACTTGAAAACATCTAACTTTGTATTTATTTCTCATTTTTCTTATGTATTCTCACTAATTTATCTTGTTTTTGTAGATTTTTATTACATGGTTCTCATCTTTCAATTCTTTAAAGGTAGATCTATAAATTATAAATATGTATTTTTGGTGTGTTTTATATGTTAAATTCTAAAAAGTTGTGTTTGTAATAGTGTTCAATGGTTAAAGGTCTGATCTTTTATTTTTTGATATGATGTAGAAGAAGATAACACAACATTTTATGTAAGTGAAACCTCTAGAAGCATTAATAAAGGTTTGACCTTTTTGATTCTTCTTTTGTTTTTGATAGGGTTCTTTGGTTAAGAATCTGATCTTTTCTTTTTGGTATGAAGGAGAAGAAGAGAGTACTTAAAAAGACTTCGGAAGACTCCTGGAAGACTCCTAGAAGACTTCATGGAAGACTCCTATAAGACTTCTTGGAAGACTTTCCGCTTAAATTTTAGTAGAATTTAAGTTTCCCGCTTAAATTTTAGTAGAATTTAAGTTTCCCGCCTAATGCAAAGTCTCCCGGAAGTCTTCCACAAGTCTCCTAGAAGTTTTCCACAAGTATTCCAGAAGTCTCCCATGATCAATGATTATTTTGTAATTTTTTTGTTTATGGTATGTTTATTTATTATTATGTGTACTCTTTTAATTATGAATTATTTTGTAGATTTGAAAATATGTTAATGAAAATAATTAGTAAATATGTTGATATCTACAATATTATTTTTCAAAAGTGATTGACATTATTGAAAGTTCATAACAAAAAACATATTAACCATACTATCCAAAATAACATACAAATTTAGTCAAATTTACTACAAACTAAGAGAAACGACTTCTCAATAAAACTTTGTCAAATTTACCAAAGATCAAACAATACATAAGTCTCACTAGAAAAAAGTAATTCTTTTCTAAGAGAAGTCTTCTTAGAAGCAGAACATTTAAGCGAAAAATAAAAATTTAAGTGGAAAACTTAAATCTTAAGTGAAAATTACAATTTTCAATTTCATTAAAATGAAAAAAAATATATCTTAAGATATAAGAAACACATTAACCACATGATTTGATATTGTTGAAATTACTTGACAATTTTGAAATTTAGGAAATATATATTGAAGTTACTTAACAAATTTTACAAAAACCAATGTAGAAAACTTCCATGTAATAGAAAACTTCCATGTAAGTATTCTCACAGAAGACTTCCATGTAAGTCTTCTCAATTTAGATAGAAACATTAATAAATATGAATGTTTGTAACCTCATAATGATCACAAATTACGTTATGAATTTCACTCAACAACCCCAATATTGACAAATACACATAAATTAACAAGAAAAAAAGATTGACGTAGAGTAAACTTCTTAAAAAGTCTTTCGTTTATGTCATTTTTGCAATTTCAAATTTATGAAAGAAGACTTCTTAAGAAGTTTACTCTACACAAGACATCTTGAGAAGTCTTTCTTTGTAAATATTGACTTACTTTTGATTTTGATTTTTTTTTCGAAAATCTCGGAGAAGACTTCTAGAGAAGTCTTATACAATAAAAAAGTTAGTTTTGCAATTGACTAATGTTTGTTAAAAATTTTACTTTTTATAAAAGACTTCTCTAAGAAGACTTTTAGAGAAATATTCTTACGTTCAAATGAAGTCTTCTCACTGTCGCAAGAGGTTTTTGTGGGTTACTTTTGCAATTGACTATATTTTACTTTTCCACAGAAGACTTCTAGATAAGTTTTCTCTCAGAACCAAAGGTTTGACCAAAAACCAGGACCAAAATTTGAGAAGACTTCTCAAGAAGTATTTCGTCAGAAGAAGTCTTCTCGTAAATAATATTTTTTAGTATTAATTTTCAATTCCAAAAGTAATCCACGCAGACTTCTTATGACAGTGAGAAGACTTCATTTAACATTAAAGAAGATTTCCTCGGAAGTCTTCTATAAAAAGTCAATTTTCTGACAAATTTTGGTCAATTGCAAAATTAACATGTTTATCCGAGAAGACTTTTTTTTTTTGTTAACAAAGGAAAGGTAGAAAACTTCCCTAGAAGTCTTCTATAAAAAACACAGAAAATATCAATTGCAAAAGTAACTATTCATTGACCAAAAGACTTTTCTAGAAGTCTTCTCGTAGGAGAAGAGTCGAGTCTTTGAATTCCTTCTTGTATGGATTTTAGCTCTCCTCTGCTATCAAGACACGTAGACGAAAGAGAAGGAACAAGACCACCTCACCCCACCGATGGAAGTCTTCACAAGTAAAACCAAGCCTGGAGAGACCTCTTATGCATCCACGCGTCGCCATTGTTGACAAGAAAGGGATTTCTCAGAATACATCTGAAAATCTAGAATCCCCTCACTCTTGCCACCCAAAAGCCGACCTTACTTTCTTTGTCGCCTCTAGAACCTCGCTTAAACACCAGTGGGAAGTTGGCATCGAGTAGACTCATCACTGTGGCCACAAAACTGAAACAGAATTCCGCTGAAGTTTCAGAGCGACGACATCTCGGCTAGCAAACAAAGAGAAATAAAGAAAGGCAAAAGGAAAACAAGGAGAAAAGGAAAGAAGCGCCCGCGTGGAGGAAGGTGGTTTTTTAGAAATATAAGAGCATGATTAACCCAGCATCCCATATGGGGTGCTTAAATTTTTTTTTCTGACTTTAAAAAAAAAAAAATGAAGTAAACCAATCGCGGGCCGCCACGTTTCAGTGGGGCCCGCGAACATTAGAAAAAACACAGAAAATGGGGTGCTTATTTTGAAGCTTTTGGCAATGATTCTTCTTAATTGGTGGGCCTCCTCCTATAAAAACCTCTCTAAGCAATCTTTAAGCTCCCCCACTAATGTTGCTCTAAGAGAAGACTTAATTTAGGAAAGAGTGTGTGTTGATTACTGACTTTTTTTGGTGTGAAAGCTCATATCTTTATCTACAAACCACATAGCTTATCTAACTCAAAAAAATCTAAAAGTTTTAATAAAAAATACTCCACTTTTGAATTTATCCATGGAACAAACAGGTTGAGCAGTTACACGAGCTGGTTTAAAGTGGACTTGATCCATTTTACTGACTATTACAGGTGGGTATAGAGTGAATACCTGAGGTTTTGAAGATGTTTTTGATCCGTATCGTTTCATCTAGATCTGTAATTTTATTCTTTGATTTGCTTTGAAAGCATCCAAATATTCAACATCCAATTATCTGGTAAAATATGTAATTTTAACTGGATATTCATTTCGTAAAAAATAAATAAAATTTTAAATTTAATAAAACAACTATATTTTATCACAGAAGTAAAAGATAGACATAATTTAAAACTTTAATAACTAAATAATAATTTAGTAAATAAAAATATTGTTAATTTTCATAGATAGAGAATAATTACATAATATTTTTATATATATATATATATATATATATATTGATATCAAATTAGATATTTTTCTTTTAAATTTATTCTATTTGTCATTCAGTTTTTAATAGATATTAGTATTTGATTTGATTTGTAGAATTATGAATATTCAATTTTTCTGAACAAATCTAAATATATAACGTATAAAATTGAAATTTATAGATATGTTGTCCATCCCTACTAGATACGGTAGGTCGTAGCTTAAAGCTAGTCGAAGAATGATGAATGTTTATACATTCATGCCTGGCTTAAAATGGCACAATTTATATATAATCGGAGGTATTTGTAAAAAACTCAATTGACAAAAAAACTTTCTTATCTACCATTTTACCATCCTGCTTTTTCGGGTAAATTTTGACACAAAATTTACATAATATTCCCAATTATATTATGATTACAGATTATTTTATAAACGTCCACATCAATGCATTTTATTTTAATTACCCTGATTAAAAAACATTAGAAAACATATATATATATAAACTCACTTTGTCTCTCTTTCATTGTCATAGAGGCTTCTAAGAGTCTTCTGTTCTTTCATTTGGACAAGAAACAGACAAAAAAAGAACACAAAAAAACAATGAAAGGAAGAGTCATCGCTCTTACAAACCTAAACGACCTCGAACTACACAACTTCTTGGTTGATCCAAACTTTGATAATTTCATAAGAGGAGATGATCAAACCATTGAAAACCCATCTCTCGATTTCGATCTTGGTGGTCCTTTACACAACAGCTCATGTTTCATCGACGAGAACCAGTCTATCCCAACACCTGTCGATGACCTGTTCGACGAGTTGCCTGATATAGACTCCAATGTGACCGAATCTTTGCGTAGCTTCGAGGGTGAGAGTGTTGTTAGAGCAGGAGGCGAAGAAGATTACAACGACGGCGATGATTCTTCAGCCACCACGACTAATAACGATGGAAGCCGTAAGAAGAAGACAGATCGGTCGAGAACTTTGATCTCCGAGAGAAGAAGGAGAGGTCGGACGAAGGATAAGCTCTACGCTTTGAGATCTCTTGTTCCTAACATTACTAAGGTAAAATGTAATGAAATATCAATTTTACATGACAAAGATTTGAGTTATGAAACTGATTAAGAGTATATTTAAAAATTTGTGGCATTAGATGGATAAAGCATCCATTGTGGGAGATGCAGTGGCGCACGTTCAAGAACTGCAATCACAAGCCAAGAAACTCAAAGCTGATATTGCTGTCATTGAAGCTTCTTTAAATTCCACTGCAGGGTACCAAGAACCTGCACTAGATGCTAAAAAGACTCAAACTTATAGCAGTATTAATCCTCCTGTTTCCAAGAAAATCATTCAGGTACTAAACCAGTCTTCTTGAAACATTCAAAACCTTGTTCATGAAAGTGGCATAGCAATAATTTCAAGAACAAAATTTGGAAAATTGTAAACAAGTGATAGGAGTAGGCCTAGATAGGAGTTCAGATTTCGGTTTGATTTAGTTTCTTTGGTTTCCAATTTTTTGGGGTCATGGAAATATAAAAACCGAAATTTAATTTGTTTTTTTCGGTTTTCCATTCGGTTTGAGTAACAAATTTTAGATCCAATGAGTATCTGAGAACAAACCGAGTTCAGTTCGATTCTGTTTTATAATAATTTCAAGTAATTGGGATAGAATATTGAATAATACTTATTGTTTCAATATAAGTACAAGGCAAATGAGACTGTTTGAATAAAAATACCAAATAATTTAAGATATTTTGAAAACATATTTCGGTAATTTGATTTTCGATAGTTCAATTTTAGGGATAATATATATAATATCAATTGTATTCATATATTTATTTACTTATTCCGTTTCAGTTTAGTTTTGTCTTTTAGGTAATGAAAAATAAGAACCGTTTGGTTATTGGATATTCGTGAGTTTCGGTTCAATTTTATTTTTGTATTTTTGGTTCGGTTTGATTACTTTTTTGGTTTTGGGTAAAACTTCCAGGCCTACTAAGTGACTTAACTTGGCTGATTCCGCCTATTAGTAACATGTTCTTAGTTGCGGCTTATAGTTAAAAAACAAACAAAAAAATCTTTGTTGCAGCTTATGTTCAAAATCTGTATTGGCAGATTTTCCCTAGTTTCATGTTGATCTAATTGTTAAAGTTGTATATTTTTGTGTTAGATGGATGTTATTCAAGTAGAGGAGAAAGAGTTTTATCTGAGATTGTTGTGTAATAAAGGAGATGGTATTGCTCCATCACTCTACAAGTCTTTGGAGTCTCTTACAAGTTTCCAAGTGCAAAACTCCAACCTAAGCTCCCCTTCTCCTGACACATACCTCTTAACATATACACTATTTGTAAACCAACTTGTCCCTTTCTTATCCTTTTTTGGTTTCTGTAAGTTTACGTGTACTAAATACCGTGTTTGTTTGTTTGCTGAAAACAGGGAACACGTTTTGAACAGAGCTTAAACTTGCCTAACCTGAAGCTGTGGATCACTGGATCACTTCTGAATCAAGGCTTTGAATTTATCAAGCCATTCACTTGATTCTGTAACGGGATATTCCAGTCTGATTAAAACGCGGTTATGTATCTCATTTTTATTCATAGCTCTCCAGCGATCAAATTTTTATTCTGAAGCTGATGTAACAGATCCCCCACTGAATAAACATTGTGCTATAAAATATGCTGTACGTTAGATGAAGTAATCTTTATATTTGTCTATAATCTCAAGTCTCAAATCTGTCTGCCTTTGATATATTATGTTTTGGATCATTGCATTATCGCCGAGTGATTTCTTGAAAGAGGCTGATGTTGTTGGAAGATCATTCACATCTTGATTCTATATCTTGTTCTCTGTTTGATTAGTAAAGAATAAAGGTTTCCTTGAACTGGCGAAAGAAGTACAGACGACACATAGTTGTTAGGGCTGGATTTGAGATTTTGAATAATATAAACATTTGTTAAGAACTTTAATAAAAAAGTTTGTTTCATCGGGGATCAATGGCTATGTAAAAACTAACCAACTCAAAATTATGAATCTAACATATACTTTATGTAACATTATGGGTTGTGGTATATGAAATGGTTTAAAAAAATTGATTTGGCTATCTATATCACCAAAGTGAATTTACTTTTCGGGCACACATCTAGAGAGAACTCTTGAGTTAAACATGTTTGAACTTAGTCAAATAATAGGTGACATATCGAGAAGCTATTCGCGATATCGTGTGTAAGGCCAAAACACGATAAAAGATCATGTGGTGACTGCAAGGTTAGTAAAAATACTTTTGAGCCTTAGAAAAATTAATGCAACGCCCATCGTACAAAATTGGGCCCATAGACCGAGAGAGCAGGTGGTCGAAACGTTACACTTTGATTATCCACAACATGATAAAGTGAAGAACCCGTATATTATTGCTGTTACCAGACCAAGACATATTCTCTTGAAGGAAACTCCTTTGATGCTATATAGCATCTCCAATGGCTCCCTCCAAGTTCCTCAAACTTTGTCCATTCACTCAAAATCTTTTTGTAACCACGCTGTTCCTTTTTCTAAATGTAAAATTGTATTCATCAAATAACTTTTGTACATCTAAGTGCTTCAATGTTTTAAGTTTTTGAGATATTGAACGTGAGAAAACAGAGCCATAGAGCAATAGTTTCAGATTCTAGTTGCAAAACAGAATTGAAGTATCCCTTCATACTTGCAAATCGTTCCACTAGGAAATTCCTACGATAAACAAATCATAATTGTGGGCTATTGATCTTAGTATCATAGAAATATCAGCTCCTTTCTTTAACACTTTTGTCAATACATGTCACGGAATCATTGTCATCTGGATCCTACTTGTTCTTCATGATCTAGTTGGAAATGGAAGTAGGACAGACTCCAATGTGTGAAAAACATTTCACAAGCGGTGAATCTTGTGTGACTTGAAAGATTTCAACAAAGTTTATCATGGAGGTTATGTGGTCCGGTTTGTAAAAAGTCTAGCTTATAGTCATGTTTCAAAATTAGCAAGTTCCTATCTCGGTAACAACTGAAGATTTGGTGTGGTTCTTGCATGAAATCGATTGCAGAGTACTGAAACTACCATTCTCTCAGCTTCTTCTTATGTTAGTTCATCTTTCTAAGCAACTAGTTCCGCCTGGTCAAGAATCGTATGTCATTATCAGATCCAAATTCAAGTCTACCAATGTATACATGTGTCCTTAGGTGTTGAGATTGACACAACAGTGGTGGGAAAAGGATGAAACCACATGTACATAAGTCGAACTGAATCACACACAAATGAAATTGAGTTTCACATGCCTCAACAGCTGCCCTTTCAACAGCAGCTTGTTCTCCCCTAAACCTTTGATTCCTTCTCCCGCGCTTCAGCTGCATCTCTCCAAGCCTTTTCTCTACCTTTTGCTGCAACTCTGCAAGCTTTTTCTCTAGCTTCTGCTGCATTTCTCCCAGCCTTTTCCCTAGCTTCTGCTGCAGCTCTCCCAGCCTTTTCTCTACCTTCTGCTGCATCTCTCCCAGCTTTCTTCCAAGCTTCTGCGGCATCTTGTCCAGCCTTCTTCCAAGCTTCTGCTGCATCTCGTCCAGCCTTTTCTCTAGATTCTGCTGCATCTTTTCCAGCCTTATATCTACCTTCTGCAGCAGTTCTCCCAGCCTTTTCTCTACTTTCTGCTGCATCTCTCCCAGCTTTCTTCCAAGTTTCTGCGGCATCTCGTCCAGCCTTCTTCCAAGCTTCTGCTGCATCTCGTCCAGCCTTTTCTCTAGCTTTTGCAGCAGCTCTTCCAGCCTTTTCTCTAGCTTCAAATGCAGCTCTCCCAGACTTTTCTCTAGATTCTACTGCAGTTCTCCCAGCCTTTTCTCTAGCTTCCGCTCCATCTCTCTCAGCCTTTTCTCTACCATCTGCTGCAGCTTTACCAGCTTTTTTGTTGAAATAAAGAAGAAAATAACCAGAGGAAATGAGTTACTTCATGATCAAAGGAGAGGTCATCAAGAGAAGCCAATTTGGTTCTGTCCGTACATACTTGCTCCACAAGCTACCACTTGACCTAACTTACCTTGCAAGGCAAGAAATGAGTGGGAAGGCTTAAGGGACGTTGCTTAGCTCCAGGAACCTTAGAATAATCAATTTGAATTCAAATGGAAGGATCTGGTTTGAATTAGGCAGAGAAAAGTCACATGGGTGCATAAGGAGTTGTAGCAGACCTGTCACTATCACCATGGAGACTACACCTTACCTCCTGTCCCTTTCTCCTCATCTGGACGTGCCTTCCCTTGGTTGTATCCCCTTCGGTCTCTTCTCATCCCATACAAAATTATTTGTTTATGTTTCAATGTTTTAGTAATTGTTTAATCATGTGTATTGCCTATTTAAAGGCTTCCCCATCACTTGTAACACTTACCAGAATCAATAGACAAGTTTCTCTCTCTCTAAACTCGTGACTCTCTCTCTTTCTTGCTTGTGTCTAAACAATATTCACAATGTAAGGAGCTAAGCATTATGGTTTAGAGGCTGCCTTAACTCTATCTTTCTTAAGGCAGCCTAATACTTGTAAAACTCAGTCTAAACTCTTCTTTATCTCCTCTTAAGCTCTAGATTACTGATTCTAAATCCTCTTCGTCTTAGGTACATAAACTCAAAGTGTTGTGTTACTTCAGAATGATATATTCAAACTAGAGATTCTTTGCCACACATAACCAGTTTGCTGTCTAGGATCTTGGTTATAATGTAGGCTGTTTAAGAGGATTCAACCACCAGTTGGTTGTGTCTTTCTTTGAATGGTGAGTTCTTGTTGTATGGTTGAAGAGGATTCAGTTACAAGTTAACTGAATACTTTCTTGACATGAGACAAACACTCATGAATTCCAACATATTTCTCTAGCTTCCGCTGCATCTCTCCCAGCCTTTTCTCTACCATCTGCTGCATCTCGTCCAGCCTTCTTCCAAGCTTCTGCTGCATATCGTCCTGCCTTGTCTCTAGCTTCTGATGCATCTTTCCCAGCCTTCTTCCAAGCTTCTGCAGCAGCTCTTCCAGCCTTTTCTCTAGCTTCTGAAGCCGCACTTCGAGTATGAGCTTTTTTTGGGCATTCACATGCATGAGTGTAGCCTTTCCAAGATACCTCTTTGAGCTTTGGCATGTCCCTCTATGGATGCTCTTTCCCGTGCTTCCCTTGTAGCCCTCTCAACCGCATGTCTAGCCAAAAACATTTCCTTTTCTTCATCAATTCTTTTCTGTTGTTTCTCCCTTTCTTGAGATTTCTCCATTTCTACCCTCTCACTTGGTCTACCTATGTCAGATAAAAAAAACCCATCAAATAAATTTTAGTTTTGCTAAAGACAAAATAAAAAATGAGAATATTGAATATGAATGACAAGCTATAATTTGAAAACTTCCTAAAAATTCCACAAAGTATACATAAGAGAAGATAACCCTTGTATATATAAACCTGCAAACAGCTCCCTATCCATGCAAGTGTGGTAGCTCTTAGCAAAAAACAAGATGAAAAAAAAGAAAACTCTGCATAAGAATAACATGCAAAAAGTTGAAGACTTTCTAAAAGATGCACAAAGTACACATAAAAGTGAACCTTGTATGCAATATAAACTTGCAAACAACGCTCTCTCTCTCTCTCTCCATAAGAACTATGTAAATGTGATAGATCTTAGCTATATTATACCCTATTGAGTCGTTTCATGCAAGCAAGATCTACGGTTAGCTCAACCACAGATCAACAAGGATGTTACCGTTTAGGTGGAATCAAATCCTCCTCCAAGAAGAGCTTGCTTGAATCGCCAAACCCACCAGAGATGAAGACAAGAGTATCTCTGCGATCAAAGCATCTGAACTTTTCTGTCTGTCCGTCTCCGATTTAACCACCGATCCAACTCATACACGTTCGGAGTCTCCATTGTTTTGGACATTGTTTAATTGTTTATTCCTTTTTTTAGTTATAAACTAGGAGTTCCTAAGCCAAGCCTATGGGTAGTGATAATAAATTTTAAAATTATATTATTTTCTATAATTTAAAATTCAAATTTAAATTTCTTTTTAAAACTAGATTTTTCAGTATAAATATAATTTTCATAAGTTATACTTTTCGACTTATCTTATTTTATTTTGGTTTTAAGATTTTGGTAAATTTAAAATATAAAAAACTTATTTATTATTAGAGTATATTTATGATTGTGTTTATTTATTTATATATATAGGGGCCTGAGACCTACTATGCGGGATCCGGATCCGATCAGAAATCGGATATTTTGGGTGCCCGAATTTGGATACGGATAGTAATATCTCATATTTATCCAAATCAAATTTAGATCCAGATATCTTAATTTTTAGATCTGGATATTCTGATCCATATTTTTTAAATATAGGGCATGTTCGTTTATCCATATAGAAGACTCATCTGGATAGAGATGAGAGTTTTGTTCGTTTGTGCATTAAAATACAACTCATCCGATGGCTCATCTGGATGATTTTTAAAAAGTTTAGTTTTAATTTTAGAAACCAGCTGGTTGGACCAAATCGAACCCTTTAGCTGGAGTTGGTTTAACCAAAATATTAAAATGTCAATTTTACCCTTCGTAAACTTCTAAAATTACAAACCTAATTTCCTTGACTCTTGTGTATCTCTACCGTCAAAATACAAATCCACATCTGACTCTCTCTCTCTCTCTCCATGACAGAAGCTTAAGGTAGCCTCACCGTCGTCTCTCTCTCGTCGTGGTCTCTTTCTCACCGTGGTCTCTCTCTCACCGTGGTCTCTTTCTCTCTCGTCGTGTTCGCCGTGGTCTCTCTCTCGTCGTGGTCTCTCTCTCAGGTGTAGTCTCGCCGTGGTTTACTTGTTTCTCAGTGATGGGTTTGTTTGTTTCCCTGATTTGATTGGCTTATTTGTTTTGGTAGGTGAATGTGTGGTTTAGGTTTGCTTCTCTACTTGTTAAAGTTTATAGCTTTGAGTTGTCTTCTCAAATTCTTATGCTCTATCAGTGCTATAGTGTTGAGTGTCTTCATTTAAATCTTGTTCTGTGTACACTTTAAAGATGTGATGCATTTGATTTTCAAGCTTGCTGATGGGTTTCATTAAAGATAATAGCTTCTTCTTCATGTCATTATTGATGGTTTAGCTTGTGAGTTGCTATCGAGATGATGAATCTATTGAGATGATGAATATATAGTCTTAAGCCTAGCTTGATCTAGGATGTTTGCTTTTCTTTCTCACACCATTTTTAATAGAGAAAAACAGAGAAAATTCATAGCAAAAAAGAAAGTACAAGGACACTAAAACTCTCTGTTACAACCACTGTACGTAGTTTCAGCTTTAGAAAGTAGTATAGTTGAATTTAAGTTGAGGTAAGCTTAGTCCCCACCGTACGTAGTTTCTCTGTTTCTCATTTACTTGCTGATGTTTGCGTGAGTGCCATGTTTCATGTTACAATTACACCAGATGGTCATTTACATTCTTATTCCACGTGCATATAGTTCATCTTCAGTGCAGATTCTGCACGTGAATGGAGTGAACCATGCTTGTTTGATAATAAGTTTACATTCCTTTGTGTAGTTTTCACCTATATTTTTGTGTTGTAAGTGTAAAGGAAACCTCATTTTCAGTGACCTGTTACAACTTTCATTTTCAGTAGACTGTGATGTATATCCCTCTATATATTAAAAGAGAAGTCACTTTGTCACATGTCACTCATACATAGCTTTTCAGAAGAATTTGAGACATTTGATTGGTCGATTTTTTGGAATTTCTTTATCAATTTTTTTATTCATCGATCCCACTATAATAGGAAAGTATCATTGAATACTAATTGCAAGGGAAAACATAATTTAATGACCAATTAACATCACTTTCCAAATGACTTACATAATTAGTTAATAAATTACTTGCGCAAGAATATTAGTTAATACATGTAATAATTAGTTTCCTTATAACAAATAAATTACTTGCACAAGAATATTAGTTAATGCATGTAATAATTAGTTTCCTTATTACAAATAAATAACGTGCGCAAGAATAATCATTTCATATGAATAATCATTTCATATGAATATCATTTTATGAAAATATCAATTTAATATCTTCATTTAAACGGTTTCATTATTTATTGTATGAATATTATCTTGTGTCATTAATCTGAGAACATTCACTTTGTATATATATATAGTTGCTGTCACAAAGACTGATCATGGGCCGGTCACATTCACTTTTTGAGTATATCTCTTCTAATTCCTGACTCCGTAAGCAAGCTAACATGGTTGGATACCCTGCGTTTCAGGTACCAGCCCATTAAAATTTGACTCACATGCACAGTTAACACTGGCAGTGGCACGCTATCATCTTCTTCCTTTGTGATTCGGCGGCGGCCAAATTAGAATTAGGGTTTAAGAACAGATTCTCTGATAGCCTAATCTCTAACACCAACATCCTCATGTGAATCTTTCTTAAACCCCAGGAGAAATCTCGAGCTCCGGCTAGTCAATCGTCTCAGTCTTTTTTTTTCGAATTAAGTTTTGAACAGTTTGGAAACATGTTCTGTCTTAGCGAGCTGGAAGATACAGTAAGAGTGCCACCGCTTCTCCTTAACCTCTCCCTCGGCCTCGAATATGCCATTAAGAAAGTGCTTCAAGATCTGTTCTTAGACAAGGTTTGGTCATTATTTACACTCACTAATCTTATGAAAGTTGTTGCCTTTTTTCTTTTTTGATATTTAAAGGTTTTGTCTATTGGCCTTTGCGTATCAATCTACGACATTAGATCAGTCGAAGGAGGGTTTGTTTTACCTGGGGATGGTGCTGCCACCTATAAGGTATATATTCAAATTACGCATCTTTTTATGAAGATTTGTATTTTAAAAGCTTTCATCATGTTAATACCTTTCGTCTTGTTCTTAATGATTTGTAGGTACGTTTTAGAATTGTAGTGTTTCGTCCATTTATTGGTGAGGTTATAGCTGCTAAGTTCAAAGAATCTGATTCCAATGGCTTGCGCTGTGAGTAACTACATTACATTTTTACTATGAATATTGACTTATAAGTTAGCTTGTTATCCCATATACATACTTATGATTCCATATATACCTGGCAGTAACACTTGGATTCTTTGAAGATGTTTATGTGCCTGCTCCACTTATACCTACACCTAACCGCTGTGAGACTGACCCTTACAATAGGTATTGCAAAAAAATGTGTCCTGCAGTTTATGGAATATTTACATGTATGAGTTCTTACTACATCTGTATTTACTTCAGTGGATCATAGAGTAAAATGTTTGAACATTAACAGGAATCAAATGAGATGGGTGTGGAAATATGGAGGAGACGAGTTTATTATCGACGATTCATGTCAGGTTAACATTTTTTGTTGGTTCCCAAGTTTCTCCTTACGTGTAGATTTTTGAAAATGGTTAACGATGATGTTGTGGATAGCAGATCAAGTTTCGAGTTGAGAACATCAGCTATCCACCTGTTCCAACTGAGCGAGCAGAAGACGCAAAGCCTTTTGCTCCTATGGTGGTCACTGTTAGTTTATCATTCTCTGAAGCTATTCCACTTGATTATATAACAAAAGCTAGCTATGTTAAAGCCTTTTGATTCATGCAGTAATATATAATCTTTGTGAAATGTACAGGGGACTATAGATGATGATGGTTTGGGCCCTGTTTCTTGGTGGGAGGCTTGTGCCCCGATTAGTGATGGTGAAGATTGAGACCTGACCAAAACTTGTATCTCCAAAACCCAAATTGAAGACAATTTTTTTTTCAAACTACTATGTTTTTTTCCCTTAACAAAAGAAGTTGGGAAGGGCCTAGGCCTTTTTGTAGTATATATAAAAGCAATGATATAAGTTAGAACGGATACCCAATTTCCAAATGGGCCAATGACGAGGAGGCCCAAAATATTTCAAAACACGCTAGGTGGGTCGAGAACCTACGGCCTTCTTCTTAGAGCACCGGGAGTTTTAGCTGAGGAATTTTCAAAATATCTCTATATATTAAAAAAGAAGTCATTTTGCCACATGTCATTCATACAGAGTTTCTCAGAAGAATTTGAAACATTTGATTGGTCAATTTTTTGGAATTTTTTTATTATTTTTTTAAATCATCGATCCCAATATAATAGGAAAATACCACTAAAATCGATCCTCACAATTTAATTCATCGATCTCACTATTTAATTCATCGATCCCACTAATTGCAAGGGAAAATATAATTTAATGACCAATTAACATCACTTTCCAAATGACTTACATAATTAGTTAATAAATTACTTGCGCAAAAATATTAGTTTATACATGTAATAATTAGTTTCCTTATAACAAATAAATTATTTGCGCAAAAATATTACTCCCTCCGTTTCTTTTTACATGATGTTTTAGAAGGTTTATGTTGTTTCAAAATAGATGATGTTTTAAGATTTTAAGGTTAACTTTAACTTTATTGGAAATTGTTCAACCAATAAAATTTTACAGTTTTTTTTATAATTGGTTGAATGATTTTAAAATTATATCTTTTACTTTCTAGATAAATGTAAATTTATTAATTTTTGTGCACTAAGCCAAAACTTCATCTATTAAGAAACGGAGGGAGTAGTTAATACATGTAATAATTAATTTCTTTATGATTAGTTAATACATGTAATAATAGTTTCCTTATAACAAATAAATTACTTGCGCAAGAATATTAGTTAATACATGTAATAATTAGTTTCCTTATAATTAGTGAATACATGTAATAATTAGTTTTATTTTGTATATATATATATATATAGGTGAATCTTGATGTCTTTACACCCACACATTCTTCTCTTTTGAGTGCACAATGGCAATGGTGCGAGCCAAGAAAAACATTATTTTTTTCTTAGAGAATTAAAACTCCGTAAAGATACGTCGCGTATCCATGGAAAACATGCAGGTAAATGGATTATCAAATTTACAATAACTTTTCTCTTGCTTTCAGTGACATAGTTGTGGTGTTTTAGTGACATTGTTGGAGAAAAATGGGCGGATTCTCCTCTCTCTATGCTTCCAATCTACAAGGAGCTCATAGGTGCAGGCCTCAGGATATTGGTTTTCAGGTATATATCTTACCCTTCTTTCTATTAACTGTTGTAGTTGTATCCATCTCGGTTTTGTTACTATATATGAGGGAAAATCGTATAAAAAACTTTGAAAGTGGCACACACTGACACTTTAAACCTTAAATTTTTTCGACTATCACTTTAAACCTTCAAATTGACATTTGTATCACAAAAAAACTTTCAACTTGGCTTACTTGTTCATCAAGTAAAAAGTTGACCTGTCCAACAGGTAAAAGTGATGATATGTCAGTTATTTTTTAAATATAATAATTATTTAATTAAAAATAAATAAAAAAATAAAAAAAAAAAAAATCGAAAAAAACTAAAAAATTAGAATGAAAATGAAAAAAATTCAAAAAAAAAAATAAATAAACTTGACATATCTAATGTTTTAAATGATGGTTATAGATAACATCGTTATTGACATATCTACCATCATTTTTAACGATGATGACGAAAACTAGCGTTAAAGATGTGTACAAAACGTCATTGTTAATGGTTATGTGAGAAACCACCATCATCATCACTAATATCTTTGAAATTGTTATTGTCAACGATGATAAATCTATTTAAAAAAAATCTTGTAATTAAAAAAAAAATATTTGGAATTTTTTTTTTGAATTTTGTGCTTTTTTCTTTTATTTTCTTTTAATTTCTCAATTTCATTTAGTTTTCTGTATTTTAATTTAACCTAATTTATTTTTGAAATTTTATTTTATTTTATTTTCTGAATTTTATTTAATTTTCTGAATGTTTATTTTAGTTTTCTGATTTTATATTAATTTTTCTGAACTTTTATTTAATTTTTTATTTATTTTATTAATTAAATAATTATTATTTTTCGGAAAAAACCTACACATCATCACTTTTACCTGTTGGACAGGTTAAATTTTTACTTGATGAATAAGTAAACCAAGTTGAAGGTTTTTTGTGATACAAATACCAATTTAAAGGTTTAAAGTGATAGTCAAAAAAGTTCAAGGTTTAAAGTGTCAGTGTATGCCACTTTCAAAGTTTTTTATGCTATTTTCCCCTATATATGATGATGATATCTTGTTTCACTTATCTTAAATTCAGTGGAGATACTGACTCAGTGGTTCCCATAACTGGAACTCGATACTCCATTAGAGCTCTCAAGTTACAACCATTCTCCAAATGGTACCCTTGGGTTATTTAATTACTACTTGGTTGTACATGTTAGTGATAATTTTTTTTTACTATGAAAGGAAGCCGGAGAAAAAACATTGAATGTTGTCTACAAACAAGTTTTCCAGAATATTCTGTAGGCAGGGTACATAATATGTCTACATAAACGTTTCGAAAAAATAAAACATAATAATATTTTTACCTAAAATAAAGACTTACAACACATATACAATATAATTCTAATTAGTGATAATATAAAATATGTTACTTCTAAAATTATACACTATTAATTCCAGATTTGAAAATTAAAATATCTTTTTAAGCACACAAATTATTTTGGGACGTTCCAATTATGCATACCGGAACGACTACCTCTTGATACTGAAGTTACTTTGTTCCATCTCGTCCGTGTAAAATTCGAGTACCAACATTTTCATGTGCCTGATGCTTTCTCCCAAAGACGGTGGTCTTATAATATAAAATTCGTTACTACTAAAACTTTATACTACTTAATCCATAATTTGAATTTACTTATGTCCGCACATGGTGCGGAACGGTCACCTAGTATGTATTTAGTTATGTACCTTACTTCCACCATATATAGTAAATCTTCGTTGTGTAAATACCACATTGATACAAGAAAGTTATTTATATATGGTAGGTTGTTTTTCTTCTTGGGTAACCTGTTTTGATAGTAATGGAGCACATGAATGAATAGAGTGAAGATTCAAGATTATTTGTTTACAATGAAAACTTATTTTAATATAACAATGAGTATATGATCCTCTCTACAATTGCTTTTTTTTCATCTTTTAAATTTCAGTTTTATAAAATTTGAGTTTCAACAAGCTTATTCAAATTTTAGTTTTTACTTTGAGTTTTATTAGAAGTTATAGTTGTAGTTAAATTTTAATGCAAATTTAAATAAAATTTTAAAAAATTATATGAAATAAAAATTTATAAATGTCAAAATGCTAATTTTAAATTAATTTTAGTGTAAATATATTTTAGACTAAATAATTAAAATTAGTATATTTAAAATTAATATCAAATAAATAATTAAATCAAATTAGGGGTATATTTGTAATTTATTTATTAAACTCATCTGGATGGAAATAGAAAAAAAAGAAACGAACATAAAATCAATCCAGATGGCTCATCTAGGTGGTTCATCTGGATGGAGAAACGAACAACCCCTAAAATTTGGATGGATCATCTCGATGGATCACATAGATGGATCATTTGGATGAAGATGACAGATGGAGAAACGAACAACCTCATATTAAATTTTTAATTTATTAATAATTATATTTGATATAGTAATATTTATACATTAAATAAAATCTAGAAGATTATATTTAATCTTAATAATATTATGTGTCATATATATATATATATATATATATATATATATATATTCGTAAATTTTGTATAAATATTTAATTTATGCATTAGTTTTAGAATTTTTATATTTTAAAAATATATTTTTTAAAAAAAAATCAATTATTTTATGGATCGAGATTTCAATCAGGATATACACGGGTATCACAATCTATACTAATAAAAGGGAGGTTTTGAGGCTCGATAGAGCGTCCACATCAACATAAAAGAAGCTTCGAGAAAATGACACGTGGCAATTAAAAAATAAATAATGTAAATAAAATAAATAAAGAATAAGTAAATACATTTAAAAATAGAAATATTACTTTAAACATCAATAGTAATATTATAACTTAAGTAAATATATTCAGAAATATAAATATTACATTAAACATATATAGTAATATTATCATTTAAGTAAATATATTCAAAAATAGAAACATTACATTAAACATCTATAGTAATATTATAATTTAAGTAAATATATTCAAAATAGAAATATTACATTAAACATATATAGTAATATTATCATTTAAGTAAATATAACAAAAATAAATAATAAGTAAATATACGATGTAAGAAATAAAAATATTACATTAAACATCTATTGTAATATTAGAATAAGTAAATATACAATATAAGAAATATTAATATTACATAAATATATATCGTAATACTAAAATAAATAAATATACAATATAAGAAATATTAAAAATAAATTAAATATCTATCTGAAAATGTATATTAAAATAAATAATAAGTAAAAATATAATATAATTTGAGGTTCCATAGAGCGTCCACATCAGCATAAAAGGAGCTTCGAAAAAATGACACGTGGCAATTAAAAAATAAATAATGTAAATAAAAATAAATAAATAAATAAAAAATAAGTAAATACATTTAAAAATAGAAATATTACTTTAAACATCTATAGTAATATTATAATTTAAGTAAATATATTCACAAATATGAATATTACATTAAACATATATATTAATATTATCATTTAAGTAAATATATTCAAAAATAGAAACATTACATTAAACATCTATAGTAATATTATAATTTAAGTAAATATATTCAAAATAGAAATATTACATTAAACATATATAGTAATATTATTATTTAAGTAAATATAACAAAAATAAATAATAAGTAAATATACGATGTAAGAAATAAAAATATTACATTAAACATCTATTGTAATATTAGAATAAGTAAATATAAAATATAAGAAATATAAATATTACATAAACATATATCATAATACTAAAATAAATAAATATACAATATAAGAAATATTAAAAATAAATTAAATATCTATCTAAAAATGTATATTAAAATAAATAATAAGTAAAAACATAATATAATTTGAAGCTCCATAGAGCATCCACATCAGCATAAAAGGAGCTTCGAGAAAATGACATGTGGCAATTAAAAAATAAATAATGTAAATAAAAATAAATAAATAAATAAAGAATAAGTAAATACATTTAAAAATAGAAATATTACTTTAAACATCTATAGTAATATTATAATTTAAGTAAATATATTCAGAAATATAAATATTACATTAAACATATATAGTAATTATCATTTAAGAAAATATATTCAAAAATAGAAACATTACATTAAACATCTATAGTAATATTATAATTTAAGTAAATATCTTCAAAATAGAAATATTACATTAAACATATATAGTAATATTATCATTTAAGTAAATATAACAAAAATAAATAATAAGTAAATATACGATGTAAGAAATAAAAATATTACATTAAATATCTATTGTAATATTAGAACTAGATTTCGATCCGCGCAACCGCGCGGGTGATCTTTTATCTTAAAATGTAATCTTATATATGATTGACATTTTAATGTTTTAATTTGATTATTCATATTATTTTAAATTTTTATTTTGGTAAAACTATTTTATTTTAAGATTTTATGTCAATTACAATAATATGTTACATATATTATTTGTCATATGATCATGTTTATTACATGAATCAATTTATTTATTTATTTTTAAATACAATTATTTATTATCTTTGATTAAATTTATACACCTATTTATTTAAAATTAGTTTATAGTTAAAATAATATTGTATTTGTTTCAAAATTATATGAAGAAATTTTTCTATATACCAAAAAGAGGATCAAATAGCTATGAAATAATTGGCATATTTATTTTATAAATTATTTGTATAATATTTTAAAAATATAAAAGTAGAATAAATTATTTAAGTTTATATATCACTGTTTATATGCCGATTAATTAAGTTTACAAAGTATAAGAGCAACATAAAATATTATTAAAGATATATCAATTTGTAGTGAATGTTTAAAATATAAGAGCATTATAAATTATGTTACTGTATATTTACCTCTTTATTTGATCTATATTGGTAATGTTTTAAATTTTGTTATTATCATATGATCTAAAAACTATATAAATAATATTTATATATTTTTCTTGAAATCTAGATGAAAAGATACTTTATAATGATATTTTTAATTAAAACTATGATTATATTTTAGCTAGAATTATATAAAATAATAATATCACATATTAAAATTAAGAAACATATATTTAGGAATGAAATCAGAAAAAGATTTCATTAAAGATACTCTTATTTATTTGTTTAGAGAAAGAAAAAATAAAATAATATTGTTACGTAAATAGTAAAAATTATTAAAGCAATTATATAGGAGATGGTCCAACTTAAAAAATCACACATGAAGTGAGTTGTGACTTCTATTTTAATAGAATAGATAAGTAAATATACAATATAAGAAATATAAATATTACATAAACATATATCGTAATACTAAAATAAATAAATATACAATATAAGAAATATTAAAAATAAATTAAATATCTATCTGAAAATGTATATTAAAATAAATAATAAGTAAAAATATAATATAAAAATAAAAATATTACATTAAACATCTATCGTAATATTACCATAGATATAATATCAAGAAAATTATAATAAGTAAATATACAATATAAGAAATGAAAAAACTACTTTAAACATCTATCTCAAAAATGTATATTTTTAAGTAAATATACAATATAAAAATAAATAATAACTAAGTATACAATATAAGAAATATAAATATTACATTAAAATTTATCATAATATTATTATTTGATATAAAAGCAAGAAAATTGGAATAAGTAAATATATAATATAAAAAAAAAAAAAAAGAGTAAATATACAATATAAGAAATGAAAAAAAAAACTGAATTAAATATATATCCAAAAAAATTATAGTAAAATAAATAACCACTAAGTAAATAATAATTATACAATATTATTAAACTGAGTAAATATACAATAGAATAAAAATAAATAATAAATAAACATACAATAGCAAAATAGAAAAACTACATTAATCATTTATCTAAAAATTTATAGTAAATATATAATATAAGAAATATAAATATTATATTAAAATTGATTATAATATTTACATTTAATATAATAAAATTAGAATAAGTAAATATATAATATAAGAAAAAGTAAAACAAGCAATCATATTTAGTTAATATTTAAAAATTAAAATAGTTCCGCGCGTAGCGCGGATTAACCCCTAGTCTATACTAATAAAAGAGAGCTTTTGAGGCTCCATAGAGCGTCCACATCATCATAAAAATTTTCTTCGAGAAAATGACACGTGTCATTAACAAATAGATAATGTAAATAAAAATAAATAAATAAAGAATAAGTAAATATATTCAAAAATAGAAATATTACATTAAACATCTATAGTAATATTATCATTTAAATAAATATATTCAGAAATAAAAATATTACATTAAACATCTATAGTAATATTATCATTTGATATAAGAAAAATAAAAAATAAATAAAAATTAAGTATACAATATAAGAAAAAAATAATAAGTAAATATACAATTTAAAAATGGAAAACTACAATAAAAATTTAACTTAATATAATACTACAATATTAAGAAAAGAAGTAATAAGTAAATATACAATTTAAAAATATGAATACTACAATAAACATTTATCTTAAAATGTAAAAGATAATAATAAGTAAACTTACAATATAAAAATATAAATTAAAATAAATATGTAATATAATAAATAGAAATAATATATTGAAATAAATAATAAGTAAATATACAATATCAAAAATAGAAATATTACACTAAACATCTATCGTAATATTATAATTTGATATAATAAAAACAAAATTAAATAATAAGTAAATATACAATCTAAATAATAAGTAAATATACAATATAAGAAATATAAATATTACACTAAAAATCTGTCATAATATACAAATTTAAAAAAAATATAATAAGTAAATATACAATATAAGAAAAAATAAAAATAAGTAAATATATAATATAAAAGAAAAATAAATAAATTACACATCGATCCAAAAGTTATATAGTAAAATAAATAATAAGTAAATATACAATATGAGAAATATAAATATTACATTAAACATCTATCATAATATTAGAATAAGTAAGTATATAATATAAGAAAAATAAATAATAAGTAAATATACAATATAAAAAATAAAAATATAACATTAAATATCTTTTTTATCAAAAATTACATTAAACATCTATCGTAATATAAGAATAAGTTAAGATACAATATAATAAATAAAAATATTACATTAAACATCTATCGTAATATTAAAATAAGTAAATAAATAAAATGTATAGTAAATATACAGTATGAGAAATAAAAATATTACATTAAAATATATTGTAACATTAAAAATAAGTAAATATACAATATAAGAAATCTAAATATTACATTAAATATATACAAGTAAATATACAATATCAAAAATAAAATAGTACATTAAACATCTATCGTAATATTATCATTTGATATAATAAAAAAAATAAGTAAAAATACAATATAAAAATAGAAATAATAAGTAAATACACAATATAAAAAATAAAAATATTACATTAAATATATTTTTATCAACAGATTACATTAAACATCTATCGTAATATAAGAATAAGTAATATACAATATAAGAAATAAAAATATTACATTAAACATCTATTTTAGTATTAAAATAAGTAAATAAATAAAATGTATAGTAGAATAAATGTATAGTAAAATAAATAATAAGAAAATATTTAATATTAGAAATATAAATATTACATTAAACATCTACAAGTAATATTTAAGAAAAATAATAATAAGTAAATATACAATATAAAAAATAGAAAAGTTACATTAAATATCTATATGAAAAATGTATATTAAAATAAATAATAAGTAAATATA
Source organism: Moricandia moricandioides (assembly GCA_905132885.1). NCBI lineage: Eukaryota > Viridiplantae > Streptophyta > Magnoliopsida > Brassicales > Brassicaceae > Moricandia > Moricandia moricandioides. Next base: position 49,290 of record CAJHQQ010001939.1, read on the forward strand.
CAATATAAGAAATAAAAAATATTGTATTATATATATAGTAATATTACCATAGATATTAAAGCAAAAAATTTGAATAAGTAAATATACAATATAAGAAATAATAAATAATAAGTAATTATACAATAAAAAATAGAAAATCTACATTAAACATCTATCTGAAAAAATTATACTTTTACATTTTTATTATTTGCAAATATATTATAAGTAAATATACAGTAGAAAATAAATAATAAGTATACAATATAAGAAATAGAAATATTACATTAAACATTTATCGTAATATTATCAGTTAATATAAAAACAAAAAAAATAGAATAAGTAAATATACAATATAAGAAAAAAATAAACAATAAGTAAATATACAATATACGAAATGGAAAAAGTAAACTAAATATCTATATGAAAAATGTATATTAAAATAAACAATCAGTAAATATACATTATAAGAAATAAAAATATTACATTAAACATCTACCATAATATTAGAATAAGTAAATTTATAATATAATAAAAATAAATAATAAGTAAATATACAAAATAATAAATAGAAATATTATTTGAAGTATTTATCGTAATATTATTATTTAATATAAAGGCAAGAAAATTAGAATAAGTAAATATGCAATAATAAGAATAGATAAATAATAAGTAAATATACAATATAAGAAATATAAAAATTATATTAGTCATTTATCATAATATTAGAATAAGTAAATATAAAATGTATGAAAAATAAATAATAAATAAATATACAATATAAGAAATATAAAAACTATACTAAGCATTTATCTGAAAATTTATAGTAAATAAATAATAAGTATATATACAATATAATAAATAAATATTACATTAAACATCTATTGTAATATTACCATTTGATATAAAAGTAAGAAAAATAGAATAAGTAAATATATAACATAGGAAAAAATAATAATCAATAAATATACAATATAAAAATATTATATAGTTAACATTTAAAAATCAAAATAGTTTCGCGCGTAGCGCGGATTAACCCCTAGTATCTAGATAAATACCCAAAGCCCGGATATCCGGAAAGCACAAAAGTACATATCCGATGAATCTAAATCCTGATTCGAATACTCTAAGTTTTCCTAAATATCCGTATCTATTGGACCCCTATATATAAATGTAGAAATTTTAACTTCTTAATTTATTAGTTGACTTAACAAAATATAGATTATATTTACATTTTAAGTGATATAAAATAATTTATTAAGTAACTCGATGAAACGACGAGAACAAGTTTATCCCAACACCTGTTGATTTAATTTTTAATTTTCAATTTTCCAACAAGTTCATAACTTTCCAGCGATCTGATTTTTAATTCTGAAGCTGATGTGACTGATTCCCTACTGAATAAACGAATAATGATGTACGTTAAATGAAGTAATCTTTGTATTTTGTTCTATAATCTGAAGTCTCAAGTATGTCCTCCTTTGATATGATGTTTTGGTTCATTGTATTAACGCTTGGTGATTTTTTGAAAGAGGCTGATGCTGTTGGAAAATCACTCACATATTGATTCTCTATCTTGTTCTCTGTTTGATTAGTAAAGAATAAAGGTTTCTTGAATTAGAGAAAGCTCTACAGACAACACATGGTTGCCTCGGATCTGAGATTTTGGGGATTATAAATATTTTTGAAGAACTTTAATATTGTTTTGGGTTCGTACCTATGTAAAAACCTTCAAAATTTTAGGGAACCAAAATCAATGTCTCACTCGGTTGTATCCATATCCGGTTTTGATGGCCGCCAACTCAACTCTTTGAACCTAACATATGGTTTGATTATTCGCAACATGGTAAAATGAAGGATCCGTATATTGTTGATGTTGCAAGACCAAGACATATGCTCTTGAAGGAAATTCTTTTGATTCTGTAACATCTCCAATGGCCCCAAGTTCCTTGAACTCTGTCCATTCACTCAAAATCCTTTTGTAGCCGGGCTATTAGTTTTAATTGTAAAATTGTAATCATCAAATAACTTTTGCACATCAAGTGCTTCAATGTTTTTTTGAGATAGTGAATGTTAACAAAACAGAGCCATTGAGCAATGGTTCAGATTCTGGTTGCAAACCAGATCCCTTCATACTTGCTATTCGTTGCACTACTTCTTCCAACGATAAACAAATCATAATTGTGGGCTATTGATCTCAGAATCATCGAAGTATCAGCTCCTTTCTTTGACACTTTTGTCAATACATGTCACAGAATCATTGTCATCTGGATCCTCGTTCTTCATGATCTCCTTGATATCCAAAGAACGGTGACAAGGGAGCACAACGAGAGCTACACTTTTGGTAAAGAAAGATCTTCATGCATGCATATGATCCACCAAGCTATGACATTACTGGAGCAAGATGTTTTACTGACCATCGGCTTTTGCATCTGGTTGGAAATGAAAGTGGGACCGGCTTTTGCATCTGCATCGCCCATAATCTCCACTATGTGAAGAACTTTGCGTTCGAGCTGTGAGTCTTGTGTTGGCTGAAAGATTTCAACAAAGTTTATCATCTCCGGCTTGTAAAAGCATAAGTCATGTTTCAAAATTAGCAAGCACCTATCTCGCCAACATTCTCTCAGCTTGTCCTTATATAACGTTCATCTTTCAAAGATCATCCCCAACTCCACCTTACCTTCTATTCCTCATCTTATATTATTTATTTATTTTGCTGAAAATGAATATGTCAACAATACATGTATAAATCACTTCATAAATAATATCTAGAATATTTTTAAAGATTACATTAATTTTATAGGAGTATTTAACAACACATAAATTGGTAAATTATTAGTTGACGGAGAAAGAAATTTTAATACTTTATAGATCCGACCATAGCGACGATTCCAAATAGTTAAGTTCAATTAGGTTCTAATATTTTTTTCGGGATTAGGTCAGTCTTTGTAATTTAGTGTGTTCAGAGCAACGTTTAAAACCGAACAGGAGAAACTCTTGGATCATAGTTCAAAGTGGTTCAGCTTGGTTTAGTAATTTCATCAAAATAATATCATTATTAATCTTATACCTATAAATATAATATTTGGTGGTATATAAATTCAATAGAAAATATCAATTAAAACATTCATAACTTAAGGTTTAGAAAGTGAGACACTTTTAGTTCAAAAAGAAGAAAGAGAGACTTAAATTATCTTCCATTGTGTGATATAATACAAAAAAAAAAAATTAAAACCCAAAGAATACATGAAACGATAAGTCAAATTCTTTCCAATAGAAATCAATTAGAATACAAAATAAAGGGGAAGAGAATTAGTGTGTCATAAACTTATAATTTAAATTTAAATTTAAATTTGACTGACTTACACTTGTAGGAAGTTTGTAAATTGGTTAAAAAATTGAACAAGTATAATGGTGAAAGTTTAAAATCTTCAAAAATTCTTTACAAAACCATATGTTTAAAAGATATCTATCACTTCTTGTTAGAAAAAGAGCCAACAAAAAAAATTGTTAGAGAAGAATAATTAATAAAACAAAAGTAATTCTTTAATAGAAACTTAAAATCTATACTATTAAAATAAAATTCATGACTTCTTTCATGTGTGATTTTTTAGTAAGAATTTCTCTTATAAATTAGTAAATTATTTTATTAAGACTAATAATATAAAAAATATATAAATAAATTAATAATAAAATCTTTTGATATCTTTTCACTTTAAATAAATATATATATATAGATATTTCTAAAAAATTCTAAAAAACTTGCTGAATTTTTTTTAACAAGATATCAATTTTAAAATTTTATGTAAATATTTTCACAAATTTATTAATTAATAATAAAATATTATTATACATTAATATATACTCAGTTATCATTTATTAAATGCAAAATGAAAATTCTATCCTATTTATTCATTTTATTATCATAATCTATCATATTAAAAATTATTATACTGAATATGATCAATTATATTAAATTGATATATTAATATATTTTATTTTCAAAAATATAAATATTTCTGTTAATAAAATATAATATATTAGCACAACACTATAATATATTATATATGTATACAAATTAAATATTTTAAAATTTTATATATACAAGAATATTTTATCTAACATAAATAAACATAAAAATGTTAAAAAGTAATCTATAACTTTGTAGTACGAGTAAGAAAACGTATTTGTTTTAAAAAATATGTTGTTTCATGCATATATTGATTAAATCTAATAAGACAAATATATAATAAGAGGCAACAAAAACATGTGATGGTTTTTAATAAGTGATTAATTACGACATATAATCTATAAAATTATTATCTTTGAAATATTTATAAAAATTTGTTAAAATATGATTCTCTTATATAGCACTTTTAAAAAAATTCTTACCAAAATAGCACTAAAATGACTGAAATAACACTTTTTATTTAGAAAATTTTAATCTTTATTTTTAAAATTTTATGTCTACCTCCAAAACTTCACCCTATAACTCTAAATCTCAAGTTTATACTAGTTAACACTAGAAGTATAGTGTATATTTACACTTTTAATAAAATATCTTTTGATTATTTTTCTTCTTAGAAATTACTTTTATTTAGAATTATTCTAAGATATTTTATTTAGAATTATTCTAAGATATTTTTTAAATAATATTTATAAATATATAAATGAAATCACACATCAAAATCTAGTTTACATTTAATAATCAAGTCTGGTTTGAAACTGGTTCAATGATTTGTTGGTTTTTATTTTTGTTTTTTGTCGATTAGATATGGTTTTTAACCGATTTGATTTCTCTTTAGTTTTTAGTTTTTACCAATAACTCAACCTATTTTTATGTCTTGGGTTCAGGGTCGAACACGATTCGCTCCGGTTACGGTTTTAAAAACATCGGTTAAGAGGGCTCATTTTCAAGTTAAGGTTGATTGGATTTGTTTTCACAGCGTAAATACTCCTATGCTACTTTATTTCCAATTTATCCAAAAAAAATAAATCGAATTCTTTGGTCTCTTTTAGGGTACACAAATAAGAAAAACCTCATCTCATTACACAATCACTTCTGTTCCAAAAAGCCAAAAAAGCATTACACACACAGAGCGAGCCATGGCTGCTCACACACTCCTCTCCTTCTCATCGCCTTCTCGCCTCCTCATTTCTCCTTCATCCAATCCCAATCCACCACTCCGTTCCTCTCTCCGCGGCATCTCTCTCAACCTCCACCGTCCCCAATCACTTTCCTTCTCCGCCTCGAAGAAGAAATCGCTAACAGTCGTCTCCGCCGCGAAGAAAGCTGTTGCTGTGCTCAAAGGTAACTCCAATGTCGAAGGAGTTGTGACTCTCACACAAGAAGACACAGGTCCCCCTTCTTCCCCCCTCTCTCTCAATGTCTGATTCTTGTTATCACTGTTTGGTTCTTAGTATAACAGAAGAAGGTGTGTTTGATAGAAACGGATTAACTTTAAAATGTCTTTTTTTTCTATAAAAATAATAATCTTGTGTAATCAATAGTTGTTTTTGAGGCATTCCACTGTGAAAGATTAGTGTTGGATACAATGGTTTAGTTTACAAAGAAGATTGTTCTCTCTCTCACTGTGTATATATCAATGTTCAAGAAATTACTAGGGCTTTATAGAATACTAGTGATTAGGCGGATTATTCGGGGCCTAGAGACTTGGATGTTAACATTGATTTATTGATTTATTCTTTATATATATAACATTTTACTGAAATATTTTAGTTTTTAAATAGAAATATAAAATTATTGTGATAAATTATCAAAATTAGATATGAAAAACAAAAGAAATTAGACAAATTTGTGGATCTATACTAACATTATTGCTTAAATTAACATATTTAGACTAATTTAGATCGGTTAACCGATCTCGAATAAATTGATTTGAATCGTATAAATCGACATAAATCAGATTTTAGAAAAATCGTTTTGGATTGGTCTCAATTGCCGCTTAGGGGGAGCTTAGGCCCTAAACCGATTTTTAGAACCTTGGTATATATGAATGGGTTTGTAGTTAATAATGTGGAAGCAAGCAGGTCCTACTAAAGTGAATGTTCGTATCACCGGTCTCACTCCAGGGCCTCATGGCTTTCACCTTGTAAGTCTTCTTTTATCCTCTGGTAGATTCTTTAAGAGTTACTTACAGTGGTGTGGTTTTGGTTCTTTTATAACAGCATGAGTTTGGTGATACAACAAATGGTTGCATCTCAACAGGTTCATTTACCACTACAACTAATGGTTTAATTCATATGTATAATCATGTTTTGTCTATAAACGTCATGTTTGTATATAGGACCACATTTCAACCCTAACAACATGACACACGGAGCTCCTGAAGACGAGGTCCGTCATGCGGGTGACCTGGGAAACATTATTGCCAACGCCGATGGTACTACTCCATTCAACTCTTTTTACCATTTGACTCTCCCATCTTTGATACTTGAAGATTGTTTGATCTCTTTTCTTGTTACAACAGGCGTGGCAGAAACAACACTTGTGGACAATCAGATTCCTCTGACTGGTCCTAACTCTGTTGTTGGAAGAGCCTTTGTGGTTCACGAGCTTAAGGACGACCTCGGAAAGGGTAAGCTTGTTGTAATTTACATCGGTTGCACTGGTCTTGTGGCTTTGTATAATCAATTCATTTACTTGTTAGTGAAAAATGATGGTACTTTCTAAGCTTATAGAAGTTTCTTAAGCAAAGCTGTGATCTGATTACCTCTTCTTTTGTTTTTTTTTGGAAAATGTAGGTGGGCATGAGCTTAGTCTGACCACTGGTAACGCAGGCGGGAGACTGGCATGCGGTATGGTTTAAACTCTCAGTCCCCTATGACTTATGCTGCAACTGTTTCAAAGCGTTTAACATTTTTCTTTAAAACAAAGTTAACACTTTCAAAAGAAAACTCGCTTTTATATAATATAGTTTGAATGCAAATTTGGATTATGTGTTTCGGTAACCTGACAAGTTACGTCGGTTCTAAACTTCTAATGCAGGTGTGGTTGGTTTGACGCCACTCTAAGTCTGGGTTTAGTGAAATACTCTACTGTCTACTGTGTTGTTCTTGTCTGTTCCATAAGATGTCAAATAATGTTTGGCTTAATAAACTTTTGATGTTTATGTTCATAGCATCAAAAGCTCTCTTTGGATCTGTACCTTTGTAAAACTGGTTGCTACTTAGATCAGAAAACATTCAAAATACATGAATCCCATCAATATTAAAATGAAATACGTTATATTTATCTAAAATTTTATAAAATAACTAACAATAAATTAGTATAATTGAAACTGAACATTTTTAAACTCTAAATTTAACATTTAATGTTTTATATTACTCCTACTTGAAAATGGTACATAAATAGTAATAAATATTACAAACAAAAATACATTACAATTAAATTATCAATATATACAATAGAACATATAGAGTCTTGGATATTCATGTTTTGAAATCATATATGAATCAATTCTTATTGGGTCAAGTTTTTTCGTGCTTGGTCTATTTGGATCGGGTTAGGCCTGGCCATTCAGATCTTCGGGTCGGGTTCGGGTCGGTTCTTCTCGAGTTCAGGTTTTTCGGGTCCTAGACATTTGGACCCAACTAGGTACTTAGAAATTTTCGGTTCGGGTCGGTTCAGATCTATAATTTTAATACCCGTAAAATACCCATAATTTTCGGGTTCGGAGTGGTTCGGGTATTTAGGACCTGAAAAAGACCTTAAATACCCGAACTAGACCCGAAAACCCGAAAATTATTCGAAAACTCGAAAAGTTGGAAAAATAAACCCGAAAAACCCGAAATCTGAACGAAAACAAAAAAATACCCAAACTTTTACCCGAATACCCGAATTATATTTTTAAAAATATAAAATTTTACCTGATACGCGAAACTATTCCTTAAAGATCCAAACCTGACACTACAAGAAAACTCGGCCATTACTAGGACGAGTTTACTCGTAATTTCTTAGTAAATGGCCATTTACTAGGAAATTACGAGGAAACTCGTTTTCTCGTAAAACGTTCATCGTAAAGCCTTTTTCCTCGTAAAGTCGTAGCTAATTTACGAGGAAACATTTCCTCGTAAAGTCATGGGTCAGGTTTCCTCGTAAGCTCATCGCAGAAGTTCCTCGTAACATCGTAGTAAGGTTTTCCTAGTAAGATCGTAGTAAAACTTTACGAGGAACTTACTAGGAAATTTTACGAGGAGTTTACTTGGAATCCTTACGAGGATTTTGCTTCGAAATGGTTTTTTTCCTATTAAAAAAAATTAATTATAAATATAATTATTTTATTTTTTAAAAATTAAAAAAAATAAAATTATAAATAAAAACTAAAAAACAAAATATTTTATAAATAACTAAATAATATACAAAAAGTTTTAAAATTCATAATATACAATTAAAATAAAAAAAAACTACGGTTGGTGGTCGTGAAATTGCTGAACGAAGTCGTCCTGGCTCGGGAAATCTTGTCCGTAGTTGGTGGCCGGCTGTGACTGTGATGGTGGAATCTCTCCGCCTTCCCGTCTCTGACGCAACATCTCCTCCAAATGCGGGTTTCCAACCGCCATAATGTCGATGACATTGGTGAGAGAAGTGACATGCTGGGTGAGCGAAGCCAACTCCGAGCGCAGCTGAGCATTGACATCGTGCTGCTACTGCTGCTGATGATAAGACGATGTCGCTGCAGGGACATCGTTAACCGAGCCAATCCCGATGACACGCCCCTTTTTCTTAGGGGCGACCTGTAATTAAAAATATGAATAACATTAAGAAAAATTTTTAAAAAATATTTAAAATTAATAGTAAAACGAAATTATTTACCTCCTCGTAAATCTTATCCACTTCAACAGTGGATAATATGACTGGAGTCCCAGCCTGCTGAGTCAACTGGGTCTGGCGTTCGTCAACTCGGGCAACAACCTCGTTGTAGATCCGCTCGGAAGCAGGATCTACAAACCGTCCAGCCTTGTTCCGGTGGGTCCTCTCGTATAGGTCTTTCAGAGACGGAAGAACTCCTGTCTCCTTAGCCTGAAATTAATTTATAAAATTAAATATTAATTTGAAATATTTAAATAAAATATAAATAGTTATTAAAAATCATTTTACCATGTCTAGACGAATTCCCGCGTGAGGTTTTCGACCAGTGGTGTGAAGAACCTTGGTGTTGCCATGCTCGTCTTTGGTCATGCGGTTCTCGGAGTTTGTGTTGGAGGTTCTGACCGAGTCTGGCAACCCCCAAAAGCTGATGAGGCCATCCCACACCGTGGTTGTGAGGCAATCGGGTTTCCCGGCCTCGTAACCATCCACCTGATTTAAAAAAAATAGAATTAATTAAAGTATATAATATTTTAAAAACTATATATATATATATTATAATTTATAAATTTATACCTGGTAGTCGCCCTTCCAGTTGTAGACCATGTCGAGCAATCGTGCTATTGCCTTGGCCTCAAACTCCTTCTTCACCCGCTGGTGAATCCCAATAGACCAACGATACTTTTGCTGTAACAAGTTAAAATAAAAAACGGATTAGTTCAATAATATTAATAATTTTAAATAATTAAAAATAAATTAACTATTTAAACTTACAGCGAATGATTTGAACCACGTCTTTTTTGTGTGGCTCGCCGTCATCTTCCAGTTTGGAGCTGGATCGGGAAAGTATCCCTTAATGCAGTCCGAGACGCTAGATCCGACACAATTGTCAACACCAAACCTGGGAAGACACAAAATAAATCATTAATTAGATTAATTTCTAAATATTTTGTTAATTAAAAAATAAATTAATTTTTTTTTTTAAAATTAAAACATACCAGAATACGTTTCGGCCGTCCCGTCGGATAGGGTCTAGCTCTGCGAGTCCTTCTCTGCCTGGAAGGGCCAAAATATCCTCCACCGTGTACACCGCAAAGGGTGCGTTCGGCGGCACATCCAAATCGGGATGAACCCCGACCGGTGGAGGAGGAGGATGAGGAGGATGTGGTTCCCGGGACGCCGTAGAAGCTCCCTGAGTCTCGGGAATCGAAGATGAACCGGGAGCTGACGAAGATGAACCCGGAGCATCCTGACGCCCAAACATGTCTCCGTAGTGACTCCCTTCGAGAGACGACGTCCTCCTACCTGCAGCCTTAGCAAGCTTGCTCTGTCTAGGCATCTATATTTAAAAAAAAAAAAATCGAAACATTAATTCACCGTATAATTTAAAAAAACACTAAATAAAAAGTAAACGAACATAATCTAAATTCCCTAAACTAACCACCTAATCTAAATTCCCTAAACTAACCACCTAATCTAAATTCCCTAATCTAATCACCTAACTACGAATTAGAGAGTACCTTTAGAGGATTTAGAGAGAAGGTTACTAGAAAATGAGAAACTGGATTGCTCGAGTATATATAAGGAATTTGGTTTCCTCGTAAAGCCCTAGTAATTATACTAGGGCCTTACGAGGAAATAGATATGTCTGTGTTTCTATTTCCTCGTAAGGTCCTCGTAAGCCTTTTACTAGGGCTTTACGAGGAAATGCACTTACGAGGAACTTGCTATGCCCGTGTACTTTTCCTCGTAAAGCCCTAGTAAACATTACTAGGGCTTTACGAGTAAATAGATATGCCCGTGTTTTCTTTTACTAGGGTTTTACGAGGAAAGTGTTTATAAATCCCTAAACTCCAAACCCCAAACCCCAAACCACAACTTCCTTAACTTATAACCTCTTCTACCACCAAACTCCTAACCTCTTCTACACATAAACCCTAAACCCCAAATGCAAATTTATTTTGTGATTAAACAAACTTAAAACATATATAATCGAAATTCATTTTTGTGATTAAAAAAACTTATAAACATACATAATTCATTCGGATACATTGTCGTCATCTGTTGAAACATCATCATTTTCTAAAAACTCGTCGTCTACACCTTCGTCCGTTGAGTGATCAGGAACATCTTCGTATTCACGATTATGCGGATCAATGAGTAAGAACTCATCAATTTCTGTTTCAGCTACCTCGATCTCATTGGTGTTTTCTTCTTGTAATGGTGGTTCATCTCCAGCGATTATTCGTCCTCGAGGTGTAACTTTGATAACAGCTAACCAGTTTATTCCCGAGGTAGTAATCCGAGGGTATGGAATGAAGCAAACTTGATCTGCTTGGGAAGCTAATATGAAAGGCTCGAACTTGTTGTACCTACGTAAATAAAGATCATTATGAAAAATTTAATTAATACTGAAAACCTGGATATTAAAAAAAAAAAATTTACCTTCGTCCACCGTTGACATCAACTACACCGTTCTTGTTAATCCGAACACCTCTGTTTACGACGGGGTCGTACAACTCACACTTGAAGATAACACATTTCAAACCCATATCCGGGAATTGAACTTCATAAATCTCCTGCAAGATCCCGTAGAAATCTGTTTCGCCTTTCACACATATTCCATAATTACTTGTCGCCCGGTGTCTACCATAGTCATAGGTATGAAAAGTATAGCCTCGGGTGAAATACATCGACGATGTAGTGACCTTTGCAACTGGACCTTGAAGTAATTCGCGAAACCATGCGGGATACTCAGGATCGTCATAATCAACCTGCAACAAAAAAGTTAAATAATTAGACATTAAACTTACTTTGCTAATGTATGCATACAATTAATTTAAGTAATAAATAAATACATGTTTCCTCAACCACTTGATAAAGTGTTGATCTTTCCTTCTGTCTAACTCAGTTGTCGATATACCAGGTATTGCTTCCTCGACTTGAGTCTCAAATTGACTGTAAAATCATATATGTTATGTATTATATTTAATATTGATATATATATATATATATAATTAAGTGTGTATATGTTTATATATTTACCTTTCAAAATAAGCGATCAATGGATGCTCGCAATTAAGAAGAATATAAAGGTGTGCACTATGGACGTCTTCATCACTCGACCACCAAACCTCTTTCAATTTCCCACTCAATCGCCCAATTTGACAAAAGATGTCTGGAAAATCGTCTTCCATATATGTCGGCACGACACCACCATCATCATATCTTCTTGGAGCTCGTTTCCTTGTACGTACTTTCGGTGCAAAGTAGTACGAAGTGAAATGTGATGTTTCTTCCGTCAAACTTCCCGCCACAATAGAACCTTCAACTCTTGCTAGGTTTTTGGCTTTTCCTTTCAAAGTTTTCATGGCCCTTTCATACTGATACATCCATCCATAATGCACGGGTCCACGAAGTAATGCTTCATACGGGAGGTGGACAACTAGGTGTTCCATGACGTCGAAAAAAGTTGGCGGGAATATTTTCTCCAAGTTGCAGATTAAGACGGGTGCGGGTGCTCAGATCCCTAAAAAATGCTTCAATTCCTTATATATACGAAAACAAAAATTATCCATATTAGTGTATATATATATATAGAAATAAATTAATCATGTCATCGTATTATATTAATTAATTAATTACCTGAAAGTGCTTCATGTACTTTTGCCGGTAGTAGCTCCGCAAACGCAAAGGGAAGTAGTCGCTGCATAAAGATATGACAATCATGGCTCTTCATCCCGGAGAACTTTTGCCCTTTCTCAACACATCTTGAGAGATTTGAAACATACCCATCGGGGAACTTCACTTTTGAAGCCACCCAGTTGAACAACGCAGACTTTTTTTCTGATGACAGTCTGAAAATTGGAACTGGAACTTGCCCATTGCTTTTTATATGTAGCTCACTCCTTGAGCAGATATCGGGTAAGTCCAACCTTGATTTTACGTTGTCTTTCGTCTTCCCTGGAACATTCAATATAGTGTTCATGATGTTCTCAAAAAAGTTCTTCTCTATATGCATCACATCGAGGTTGTGGCGCACAAGAAGATCTTTCCAATATGGCAATTCCCAAAATATACTTTTTTTGTGCCAATTGTGCTGAACACCATAATAATCAGACATATTACTGGGAACATGCCAATTCCCACCACGAGGAGCTGTTTCTAGAGCACCGTAGTAATCGATTTGCGCTTCGATTTGTTCTCCAGTTAAATATGGAGGAGGAGTGTCCCTGACAACCCTTTTGTGCCTGAACAATTTCTTGTTTCTTCGGTATGGGTGGTGAACCGGAAGAAATCGACGGTGACAATCGAACCAACTAGTCTTCCTACCATGCTTCAACTGAAATGCATCTGTCATTCCATTACAATATGGACAAGCTAATCTCCCATGTGTAGTCCACCCAGACAACATACCATATGCATGAAAGTCACTTATGGTCCACAAAAGCATCGCTCGCATCGTAAAGTTTGTTTTCGTTGAACAATCATATGTCATCACCCCTGTTGACCACAAATCTTTCAACTCTTTTATCAGTGGTTGTAGAAAAACGTCGAGAGATCTTTTTGGATGTTTTGGACCAGGTATTAATATGGTCATGAATAGAAACTCTCGTCGCATGCACATCTCCGGTGGAAAGTTATACGGTGTAAGAAAGACCGGTCACAATGAATATTGTCTCCCAGACATTCCAAATGGACTAAATCCATCAGTGCATAATCCAAGATACACATTCCGGCTATTGCTAGCGAAATGTGGATGTACATTGTTAAAATGTTTCCATGCTCTTGCATCTGATGGATGAGTCATCTCTCCATCCGTCTGAGTATGCTCGGCGTGCCATCTCATCCCTCCAGCTGTCTCCTCAGATTGGTACAATCTTTTCAATCTGTTTGTGATTGGTAGGTACCACATCCTTTGGTACGGTACCCTATTTCGCCCTCGACCTTGCGGTTTGAATCGTGGCTTCTTACAAAATCGACATTCTTCTAACTTCTCATCATCTCCCCAGTAAATCATGCAGTTGTCGATGCAAACGTCTATCATCTCCGAGGGCAACCCAAGACTATATACCAATTTCTGAATCTGATAATAAGATTCAGCAGACACATTGTCTTCTGGCAAATACTCTTTAAACAAGTCTGCCCATGCATCCATACAATTTTCAGGTAGATTGTGATCGGTTTTAATACTCATCATTCTAGCAGCCAACGACAATTTAGACAGACCTTCTCTACAACCACTGTAAATTGGCTCATTCGCAGCATCTAACATTTCATAAAACTTTTTTGCATCTAAGTTAGGTTCTTCAACTTCATCATCATCATGAGTTACAAAGGCATCACCTACCATATCATGAACCCTATCACAATCTACCATTTGTTCCTCTTGGTGATGATAACTATTACTACTGCTACCTTCATTACGCAAATGCTCAACCGGTTCAATCTGAAAATTGCTATTACTACTGTTACCTTCATTCCTACAACTAGCATCTTCTCCATGTTGATACCAAATATAATAATATGGCATGAAACCTCTATTTATTAAATGCTTCCAAACATTTTCACGAGGGCCTAATTTGGTATTGCAACATTTCCGACAAGGACAGAACATCTTACCACTTTCCTGCGTGAGTGGTGTCGAATCTGCTTGATGCATAAACGTCTCCAACCCTTCGAGAAATTCTTTCGTCACCCTTCCGTTATTATCTCTGTGTGAATACATCCACTTCCGCAACTCGAAAATATTTCCCGGACCGGACATTTTTTTTGTGTTTGATTAAGCTTATAGCTGATTTTTTTTTGGTGTGTTTCAAATGAATCACATATGGTGGTATTTATAGGAAATTTTGAATCTGAGAATTTACTAGGAAATTGCTAGGAAAAGTAAGTACAAAACACGTTTTTGATTTAAATTCGATATTTTCTATCCATTTCCTCTTAATTTCGTAGTAACAATACCTTTCCTCCTAATTTCGTAGTAAAGTGTTACTAGGCTTTTACGAGGATAAGTGTTACTATGAGTTTACGAGGAAAATGACGTTTTCCTCGTAAAAGCCACGTAAGGTTACTTCGATTTTACGAGGAAACCTTTTTCTCGTAGGTTTACGAGCACTTTACGAGGAAAACAGGTTTCCTCGTAAAACCGAAGTAAAATCGTAGTAAGTTTACGAGGAAATATTTTCCTAGTAAAGTTTCCTAGTAAAAGCTTAGTTTTCTTGTAGTGTGAAACTTTAAAAAAAATATCTCAAATACCAAAAATATACCAAAAACACCTTAATATACCTAATATATGTAATAAGTTTTTGGTACTTCAGGTAACCGATCGGGTCTCGGGTAGGACCCGGACCCGAACCCGAACCGAGACCCATGGGTCCAAAAAATGAGGACCCATTAGGTACTTCATCATCGACCCGGACCCGGACCCGAACCTGTATTTTCGGGTCGGTTCCGGTTTCGGTTCTTGGGTCGGTTCCGGTTCCGGTTCCGGTTCTCGGGTCTAGGTAAAATGCCCAGGCCTAGATCGGGTCTTTTCAGATCCGTATATTCAGACTAGTTCTTTTTGGTTTTAGGCCTTTGAATCTTAAAATATTATACATGTATAGATACCTGTAAATTTTTAGTTTAGTTTCGAACTGAGTAATTCTGGATCGGTTCTAAATTGGATTTTCGGATCTAGATAAAATGGTGAGGCTTAATTTTTAAAAAATTAATGATAAGCATAACTAAAAGGAGAAGTTTACAAACCAAAACTGAGTTTCGACACAAAAAAAAATTTGAATAAATATGATTATTATTTTTGACATCCTTCTCAATATATGATTATTATTTTTGACATCCTTCTCAATATATGAATAAATACAACATATAGTTAAAGTGATAAAATTCAATAATTAATAAAAATGTGTAGTTTGTGTCCAAAATAAATAAATAAATAATAATAATAATAATAAAGACGTGTAGTAAAAGAAGGGCTTTTTGCAAAAGTAACTCAAAACTTGGAGTCAAACAGAAAACTAACCTTTTCTGTTTGACTCATTTTTTTTTTGAGATTTTCACCTCACACCTGCATTTTATCTACGAAAATGCCATTAACCTTTTTTTTTTTTGGTTTTTCGAAAATGGCTTCTTTACTGTCTCAACCTCATCATCTTCAAGTATTTACAATATTGCCACTACCATGAATAGTTCAACAACCTTGTACTACCTGTTTGGAGCTTTTAATGCCCTTCAATGAATAGTTCAACAATGTTGTACGACCTGTTATGAACTAAAAACAACATTTATTTCACTTTCTCTCCATATTCATCCAAAAAACTCAAGCTTTTGATTCAAAATATTTTACGGTTGACAGAGCCATATTTCTTTCGTTTTGACTTACGGTTGCTTTCGTTTGAGATTCTGGGTGGTTGGAGAAGACCCTGTGTGCAAACGAAGTCATCTCACCTAGTTTAAGGTACGAATTTGAATTTTTTTCAAGATCTGTTCGCGTAGAAGACTTACTCTTAAGTCATCTGTATGTAGAAGACTTACTGATAAGTCTTCTGGTCAAAACGAAAGACTTAATTTAAGTCGTGCGGCTTTGTTTGTTAAAAAAAAAAGTCCAGACGAGTTATATATAAGTTGTCTACGAAAAAGGGCTAGTTTTGCATTTGACCGAATCGTGTCAGATCTTTGACTATTGCTGGACGACTTATAATTCAGTCGTCTCTGAGAAAGTTAAAATTTCAATATTTTATTCAAACTAGACGACTTAAACGTAAGTCGTCCTAGGTTAGTTTTGTAATTGAAAAATAAAACTTGAAATTTAACTTTCTCCAGACGACTTAATTGTAAGTCGTCCAGACAGACGACTTAATTTAAAGTCGTCCAGGAAAGCAAAGTCGTCCAGAAGTTTTCCCAAGTTTTCTGGTCAAACCTTGCTTCACCCGGACGACCTTACATTAAGTCGTCTGTCTGGACGACTTACAATTAAGTCGTCTGGAGAAAGTTAAATTTCAAGTTTTATTTTTCAATTACAAAACTAACCTAGGACGACTTACGTTTAAGTCGTCTAGTTTGAATAAAATATTGAAATTTTAACTTTCTCAGAGACGACTGAATTATAAGTCGTCCAGCAATAGTCAAAGATCTGACACGATTCGGTCAAATGCAAAACTAGCCCTTTTTCGTAGACAACTTATATATAAGTCGTCTGGACTTTTTTTTTTAACAAACAAAGCCGGACGACTTAGAATTAAGTCGTCCCATTTAATTTTCCATTGCAAAAGTGACCTCTTTAGACGACTTACCTTTAAGTCTTCTGGACGACTTACTTCTATGTCGTCTGCGGCAATGTTTAGTGAACTTCTTCATTTTCTATATGTTTACTAATGTGTTTTATTTTGAATATTTGCAGATGATTCATCAGTTACAAGCAGTCTATGGAGAATGGTTGTTGAAAGATTGCCGTTGGGATTTTGTGGTTGATGATCTCAAAGGATCAAGATTGTTTTTATTGAATGACGATTCAACACATGCTGAACTTGTTGCAATGGCTCAAGAAGATTATAACCTGGACATGAGAACAGTGACTGTTGAGATTAGCTACTCATTAACAGCAGAAATGATGATGGCTCCAGGCAGTCCTCCCATTCATGTTACAAGTGATAGACAAGTTCGAAACTTGCTCGAGATACTCAAAACGCATAGAGTATGTCTTTGTGTATCAAGCCGCAGCAAGGTGGAAACGGTTTCAGAGAAAAGGGAAGAAGCTGGTGAATGGTTTGAAGATGTTGGTGATAATGATGAAGCTCGTGAATGGTTTGAAGATGTTGGTGATAATGATGAAGCTGGTGAATGGAAAGAAGATGTTGGTGATAATGAGTTTGTTGCAAATGAAAATCAAAATGGGGAGGAGGAAAATGGGGAGGAGGATGCTGATAACTCTATTGTTGGTGAAACGGATCAGAATGGTGGGGATTACAGTCTTTATGGAAAGGTTCAAGATGAGGACGAGGAAGATGTTGATAATATTTGTTTTGAAGAAATCGAAAAGACATATGGTAAGACAAATGCTATTGAAGGAGGAAAATCGGATGGTACCAGTATCTATGTCAACCAGAGTTTTGTTAGCAAGGATGCACTGCTTTCAGAGCTGCGGTTGGCAGCAGTGAGGGGTAGGTTTTCTTTCAGAATATACAAATCAACGAAAACTCTCCTTGTGGCAACATGTCGGGTTAGCGGTTGTGGATGGAAGATCAGAGCGAGTGTGAAACATGGGACAAACACGTTTTGGGTAACAAAGTATGTGGAAAAACATTTATGCTCAGTGGGAGACCGAATTGCTCAGCGGAGACACTGTACTCCGAAGTATGTTGGTAGTCTTTTCATTGATCGTGTTGGAATCATTGATGGGATAACTCCGCAGCATTTCACTGATGCAATGAGGAACATGTTTGGCATGGCGCTTGATTACACCACTTCATACAGAGCACTGTTATATGCACAAACATTGGTGAGAGGATCAGCAGAAGAAGGGTATTCGCGTCTGCCATCATATCTCGAGCAAATCTCCATTGCAAATCCTGATTCTATCACGGCTATAGAACTTGATTCTATGAAAAGATTTAAGTATCTATTTCTCTCTTTTGGAGCTTCTATCAAAGGTTTTAAGTATCAGAGAAGAGTCATTGTGGTGGATGGAACTCACCTAAGTGGAAAGTATGGAGGTATTATGTTAGTTGCAGCCGCACAAGATGGGAATTTTCAGATATTCCCATTGGCTTTTGGGATCGTGGATGCTGAAGATGATCCTTCTTGGGAATGGTTTTTCACAAAATTGGCTAGTTGTATATCTCATGACAAGCCTCTGGTGATAGTCTCCGACCGGCACGCGGCCATTAAAAGTGCGTGTGATAAGGTGTTTCCTTGGGCAACCCGAGGAATATGTTATTATCACCTTCAAGATAACATTGTCAAAAAGTTTAAAGGGAAACATCTCTTGTACTTGGTGAAAGGGGCTGCTTATGCTCACATGGTTTACGATTTTGACCGGTACATGGCTGAGCTACGGAGTGCAAACCCGGAACTTGCAACGTATTTGGAGAATGCCGACGCCAGCCTATGGTCAAGGGTTTATTGTAAGGGGAACAAATACAACATAAAAACAAGCAACATCGCTGAATCTATTAATTCCGCACTGAAGCGAGCAAGAGGATTTCCGATTCCGTTCCTGCTGGAGTTCATAAGGGAGAAGTTAGGAAAATGGTATTGGAAAAGGAGACAAGATGCTTTGAGTCTCCCAACTCAACATAGCCGGGGTGTTGAATACTTGCTTGCTATTCGAACAGAGATAGCGGATACGATGACGGTCCAACCAATTGATGGATGGCGATTCTTTGTGAAAGGTGGCAAAATGGACTGTGTGGTTGATTTGGAACATGCAAAGTGTGATTGTGGTGTCTTTGCAGTGGAGAAAATACCTTGCTCTCATGCTATAGCTGCTGGAACACATGTTGGTTTGCATATCTCCACACTTGTATGTCCAGTGTACTCAAAGAATTATTTGATGCAGGATACTCAGAGAATATATATCCTATCGTGTCACAACATATTGAGGAACGAGAATGCTTTCCTCCAGACGTAAGGCGTGGTCCGGGGAGACAGAAGAAATCAAGATGGCAATCTTGGTTGGAGCTATCTAGGATGAGAGGACACAAACCGAGGAAGAAACACAGGGCTTATAGATGCTCAAACTGCAAGGAAACTGGCCATACAAAACAAAAATGTACACAACCACTTGACTAGTCGTCCAGATGACCTTTTACTAAGTCGTCCAGACGACCTTTAACTAAGTCGTCCAGTGTATTTTATGTTTAGACGACCTTCTACTAAGTCGTCCAATGTATGACATTTTTAGACTACCTTCTACTAAGTCGTCCAATGTATGACATTTTTAGACTACCTTCTACTGAAAGTCGTCCATCTAAAAGACCTTCCAGACGACTTAACTGTAAGTCGTCTAGCTGGAAAACCTTCCAGACGACTTAATATAAGTCGTCCAGCTGAAAAACCTTCCAGACGACTTAATATAAGTCGTCCAGCTGGAAAACCTTCCAGACGACTTAATATAAGTCGTCCAGCTGAAAAACTTATGTGATTTTTGTTTGTCTTTTGTTGTATTTCTTTTGTTTTCAGCCTAGAATAAATACAAATCGTTACAAAATCAAGTTTAAATACAAAATCAAGTTTAAATACAATTGACTTGATTGTTATTAACAGATAATGAGTTACAGGGGATTTACAAAGAGAGATTTACAAAGACAAGTTCTAATGCCCACGAACTTTACAGGGGATTTACGAAGACAACTTCTAATCATACATGCCCACGAACTTATCACCATCCTGGTTTTCTTTCAAATGCAGATCACCAAGCTCGGTAAATAAATCCACCGCCATCTTATCCCTCATAGACTTCGCGTTGGACCTAGCAAAGTCTCTTTCGTTAAAGGGGACCCCAAGAGCATGACATTCAATGTACTTTAGAGTGTAGACGCCAGAATCACCACTGTTGGCCGTGGGTACATTTCCCTGTCTCTCATATGTGTATGGCTCCAACCCGCCGTACATGACCCGTAGTTCGTCGGTGGCAGCGCACTCAACAAGCAGATAAGGGACCATCTCGAGAAAAGGCTGCATTATCTCATCCCATGCTTCTGCTGCCGTAGCTGAAGGTATGCTGTCCCAGACGACTATGTGCCTCTTAGGGATCGATATCCAAATAGCAACCCAATGAGTGTTGCCCAAGTTCACTGGCGCATAGATATCATCAATGTCCACCCCCACACCTTGTTTGATTGGCAAAATGATGGTATTGATCCGTCATAAAAATTCCACGCCCCACCAGGTAGCATTCTTCCCAAACCTCTGCGATCGGGTTCCGATGATTTGAATCTCGGATAGTGGTCTCTCCAAGTTTGGGAAAAGTTGTGATCCAGGAAGCACATTCGCTCGTTCTTGAAACCTTGTGGGTTCTCCTGATACCTTTTCCTCAGCAAATTAATCCAAGCATCTATATGCTGCATATTTTAAAATAATACAAGTTAGAAGATACCAGACGACTGACGACTTAAACATAAGTCGTCTGGAAAGTCGACTTATATATACCAGACGACTTATATATACCAGACGACTTAAACATAAGTCGTCTGGAAAGTTGACTTATATATACCAGACGACTTATATATACCAGACGACTTAAACATAAGTCGTCTGGAAAGTCGACTTATATATACCAGACGACTTAAATATAAGTCGTCTGGAAAGTCGTCCACGTAGATGACTTATCTTTAAGTCGTCTAAAGTCGTCCACGTAGATGACTTATCTTTAAGTCGTCTACTTGGACGACTTTGTAGACGACCTATATTTAAGTCCAGACGAAAAAGATACAAGATAAGCAGAAGACTTACGCAGTCTTCCAGCCATGCTCTGGCTGTCCGGAGGGTCTGATACCACCAAGTTGGTGATGTACGCGGTTTGACTTCCTTCTTAGTGAAATAATGACTGCAAACAAAAAAGCAATCAGTTTTGGTAGACTAAATCAAGCTATTATGGGGTAAAGCAATCACTTACGGATCAGTTTTCAACCAATCAGCGAGTTCCTTCAACTTAGGTCTGTTTAGTGGGGGAAATGGATTATAGGCTGCCACTTTTGCTTTCTTTTTCTCTGCCGTATAAGGATATTTCTGTGCGGGAGCAGGTTTCTTCGCTCGTTCACTCCTTGCACGCATAGAAGCATCCAACTTGTCTCTGTATCTAGCAGCCGCTACCTTATCGTCCGAAGCAGTGGGAGCTGTTTTGTCCAATACAACCAGGCTCTGTTCTGAAACTTGAGCGCTTGGTTGTTGATCGGTGGGAGCTGGTTGTTGATCGGTGGGAGCTGGTTGTTGATCGGTGGGAGCTGGTTGTTGATCGGTGGGAGCTGGTTGTTGATCGGTGGGAGCGATCCCAACATCGCGAATTTCTCGCCTCATCGCGGATTCTTGGGCTTCAGGGGTAGTCTGTTTGGCTTTGGTGACACCAACCATCTTCTCCACAGCTTCCACCCTATCGGACAACTTCCTAATCTCCTTGAGGCACTTCGTAAACCCATGTTTCATACATTCAAACTACTTCCTTGAACATATTTGCCATCTCCTCTCTGGTTATCCCAGTAGCCTCTTCACTAGGCTCTTTAGGAGCCTCTTTAGGAGCCTCTGTAGGAGCCTCTTTAGGAGCCTCTTCACTAGCCCCTTTACGAGCTTTCTTCAGAGGTCTTGGATTGTCTTCCTCCTCCTCCACCACAACCATCTCTGTGGCTTTCTTCGATGGAGTCACAACCTTAGGTTTGGTATAGACCTTAGTACCAGTGACTTCCCAGCAATCCATGGTCCACTTCCACGGTCTCCGATCATACATGACTTTAATAATGTTCTCCGCGGGCAGGTCCTCAACCTCGGAGTCCCATTTTGGCCACATTTCACTAAGGTCCTTCTCAACAAAGTTGATCACGCGGGTCTGCAGTAAATAGAAGAATCGAGTTAGATATTTGAAAAAAAAGACTAAATAGACGACTTAATTAAAAGTCGTCTACTAAGTCGTCCAGCTGGACGACCTTCCAGACGACTTATAATTAAGTCGTCTACTAAGTCGTCCAGCTGGACGACCTTCCAGACGACTTATAATTAAGTCGTCTACTAAGTCGTCCAGCTGGACGACCTTCCAGACGACTTATACTAAAGTCGTCCGGTAAGTCTTCCAGCTGGAAGACTTTCCAGACGACTTTAGTATAAGTCGTCTGCGCAGTCTTTTAGATTGAAGTAAATACCTGTTTCAAGATAGCAGCTTTCATTGATCTGCGACCTCTGCTGCCCTCGTAAGCCAGTATCGGTGGAGACGGACTGTTTGCTCTGGGAACACCAATACTAGCACCCAATTCCGGCATAGCTGTGTATACCCAGACCTGAAGAACTTGTATAAACCCATCCACCGTGTAACAGCCAGTGATATCTTTGTTCCACAAAGAGTCCATCAGCACCTTAAACGCGACTCTCCCCCATGGATAATTCTCAAACCGTTCTAAGTCCATCACTAGCCTTGCAAGACTAGATCGTGTAGCGGTTGAAAACTTTCTCCCTTCAATGAATCCAGCGAAGATGGAAAGGTACGCGAGCCGCTTGCGATCTTCCCTAGACCAATCATCGCATCTCTTCAGCGCTACTATTATCTGATCAGTAGTTGGGCCTGCTTCCAGATGAACTCCTAGCATCCCCCAGAAAGATACCATCTCTTTGGTAACTTCACATTTTGGTCTCTCAAGGTCCTCGATGTATTCGCAGTTTAGACCAGTGAGGTTTTCAAACTCTAACAGTGAAAACCTCAACGGTTCTGGACCAACGAGAGACCACATCTCGTACTTCTTCTTGATGTCCAGCTTGAAACTGAGCATGTAGTGAACCAGCCTTGAAGCCTAACCAAATCCCTGCTCCTTGAATTTGATGAAAACTCCCAAACTCGACTCCTTGAGCTCTTCAAATTCTTCATCAGTAAGGGCTTCCCTAAGAGCAGTGTACAACTTGCTATTATCTGTGTGATACGAAATGCTATTGTGGGCTTCTGGTTCTTCCTCTAATGTGTATAACCTACGGGGGAGTTCTGGAATATCCATCCTTTTTGTCTGCAAAATAATCAAAGACAACAATAGAGATAAGCTAAACAAGCTAAATCTAACAAGACGACTTAGTAGACGACTTGTAATTAAGTCGTCTGGAAAGACTTCCAACTGGACGACTTAGTAGACGACTAATATTACTAGTCGTCTGGAAAGACTTCCAACTAGACGACTTAGTAGACGACTAAATATTAAGTCGTCTACTAAGTCGTCCAGGTGGAAGTCTTTTCAGACGACTTAAATTACAAGTCTTCCAGTAGAAAACTTTAAAGCGGACCTGACTAGTCGCAGAAGGAGTACCTGACTAGTCGCGGAAGGAGTACTCGTCATTGCGGTTATAGATCTGAAAAAATAAACGTGAAACGGTTAGAATGAGTAAATTGATAGAGACAACGTTTTATGTTAAACGGCAATGAGTGTTTAGAGGAAGCGACGGTTTGTTCGGAGGAAGCGGCGGCGCTAGGGTATAGAAGAACTCGGCGGCGCTAGGGTTTCGAAGAAGCGGCGGCGCTAGTGTTTAGAGGAAGCAGCGGTGAGAACGGTGAGAATGAAGTGAGATAGATAGCCGGAACGATGGTTTGTTCGGAAATAGTGGGAACTCGAAATCGCCTTTGATATCGCCTTTGAGAGAGAACTGTTAGGGTTTTTGCGAAAAATTAACAAAAAAAAAAATCACCTTATATATCGGGTAAATAATCCGGTTAGCTTTAAAAAGTACAGTGGTAAAATTTAAGGTTTGCTCCGGTTTATACGACTTACAAATAAGTCGTCTGGCGGATAATGTACATCAGACGACTTAATATTTAGTCGTCCGTTTACAGACGACTAAATATTAAGTCTTCCGAGACCCAAAAATGACTAAATTAACTAGCTAACCACGTTATAAAATCAAATTAGACTTCAATACTGTTTACTATACACAGAAATGAACACGCTTAGGTAATTTTTAAATTTGTGTTAGAATTTGTGTTAGACTTCTTAGACGACTAATAAATTAAGTCGTCTGAAAAATCTTCCGGCTGGATGACTTTCCAGACGACTTAATTATTAGTCGTCTACTAAGACCATCCACAATGGTGTTACCATGATTTGTACATAGAGGAAAAAGGAGTTGTAGTTATAAAAGTTGATCATCCATTACAAGTCATAGGTTTAAAAACATTTTGAAACAAGGGGACAACAACATAGAAGTCATCCATTACAAGTCCGCTAGAAGCAGATTACAATAAGACAATAGCAAGACAAACATCCATCATTTAGGAAGAGGCGAGGAAGTTGAGGCACAATCCGCAGCATCATCCCCTTGAGGAGGTGTATACTGAATCTCAGTACCACTACGACCAAAAGGAGTCACATGAAATACCATGTCTCCTTCCTTTTTGAACACGAGAATGTCACCGATGCAAAGGGAGTGTGTTTGGGCGAAGTCTTCCCAACCATCGGTGAGTCTTCTTCCTTCTTGTATAACTTCCCAAGTTTGGTGTGAAGCGTCCGATCATAGTGTCCATTTTCCTTCGTTCGGCTTGCCTTGTACGTGTTTTGAGTAGAAGGCAAGTGGTATTGTCTACAAGTCAACAAAGGAGAAGATAAGCAAAGGAAATAAACAGAGGAGAAATAGAGAGCGTGTGTATACCACGCCACAGTCGAAACAAGGAAGCAGAGGCTTCAAGAAGTGAGGTTCATGCTGATTCGCCATCTGCAAACAAGAAACGAATTGGAAACATTTTAATTCTAAGTCGTCTGGGTCGTCCACCTGAAAGACTTAGATTAAGTCGTCTGGGTCGTCCACCTGGAAGACTTTCCAGACGACTTAATTATAAGTCTACCAAGACTTCCAGTAGAACATTTGAAAGCTGACCAGACAAATGAGAGGAGAACAATATCCAACCTAACTAGACCACAAATCGTGAAAGCCCCAATCTTTGAAACCCTAATTTGAAATGAAAATATCCACAAATTGCTTGAAATCACAAATCGTAACCGTAAAATGAGAGGAAAACAACATCCAACCTAACTAAACAACAAAGGAAGCGGTGGCGCTAGGGTTTAGAAGAAGCGGCTTATACTACCTGTTTAGAGGAAGCGGCGGTGAGAACGGTGAGAATGAAGTGAGATAGATAGCCGACGTTGAGAACGATGGTTTGTTCGGAAATAGTGGGAACTCGAAATCGCCTTTGATATCGCCTTTGAGAGAGAACTGTTAGGGTTTTTGCGAAAAATTAACACAGAAAAAAAATCACCTTATATATTGGGTAAATAATCCGGTTAGCTTTAAAAGTACAGTGGATAAATTTAAGGTTTGGTCCGGTTTAGACGACTTACAAATAAGTCGTCTGGCGGATAATGTACATCAGACGACTTAATATTTAGTTGTCCGTTCACAGACGACTAAATGTTAAGTCGTCCTAGACCCTAAAATGAAACCCTAAACTAAAATGACTAAATTAACTAACTAACCACGTTATAAAATCAAATTATACTTCAATACTGTTTACTATACACAGAAATGAACACGCTTAGGTAATTTTTAAATTTTTCAAAAACGGTTTTAATGCTTTCCAAAATCTAACCCTAAGAACATATACAATACTACAACATATGTTGATGAAACATAAACTAAAGAATATCATGACTCATTACTTTCACTCATCTATGCTGAAAACAATTGAAATTTGTTATATCTTAATTTATATCTCTTAAGACATATGTTAATTACATAATTCTCATTTTTCACTTTTCAAAATATTTTTTACAAAATTTTTAAATTATGTTTAAGAATAACTGTCCAGACGACTTTAAGTTAAGTCGTCTGGACGACTTATTTTTAAGTCGTCTAAACAGACGACTTGCGAGGGTTAGAAACGTAAAAAAAATTCTGTTTTTTTGTTTGTTCACAAGGGGATAGTTGTAATTTCAATAGCCTTTTAAGTTACTTTTGCCTTTGACCTAAGTTTGGGTATTCTTTAGGTTTGACTCCAAGTTTTGAGTCACATTTGGCAATTCTCCCGTAAAAGAATCAAGTTCAGCTTACCCACTTGGTTAGTCCAATTTGTTGTATTCGTCTCCCCAACCGTCTGTCTGTTACTTCAACTACTTAATTAATATTTTTACTGTTTTATATTAAGTATAGTTATAGATAAGTTTTTTTGTTATAAAATTAAGTGTCATTTTTGATTTTTAATATAAAAATTAATAATTTTATACTATATTTTTATTTTTATATTAATTTAAAATATAGTTAAGTATATAAATAATTATGTTTTTTATATAAAAAATATAAATTAATTATTTTTTAATCGGTATACACAAAATTAAAATGACACTTAAGATGAAATATATGTTATATTAGTGATACGTTTGCTTTCTCAAAATTTTCCGTCAACTTGTGAATTCTGTATTTATTTATTTTTGACATATTCTTAAGACAATTTCATCAAAAGTGACCTATTTATTTTTTGTCATATTTTAAGATAATTTCATCAAAAGTGACCTATATAAATTTGACTTACGTCGAGGCGTACTCAGGGCCGGCCCTGAGCTAAAGCCCGCAAAGCATGGGCTTTGGGCGCCACAATACATAAGAAATGTAGGGGCAGCAAGGACAATTAGTTACGTTGGTACAGTGGTATGCTTTCTACAGATTTTGACCTTCACATGTTGGGTTCGACCAACCCTTTTCCATTTTCTTCCTTTTAATAAAATTTATGCATAATCGAATCTACTTTTGTTGTTGATATCTACGAGTTTGACATCCTTTCATGCACATTTTCTTCTTTTTCTCTATTTTTTTCTTTTCTTTTTCATGGTTTCTATTTTTTTTAAATTATAATTAATAAAGTAGATTTTAATGTTTTTTAGAGACCCTTGCCTATTTGGATTGTTGAAGTATTAATAAAACTATACAAGCAAAATCTAATTTAACATTAATATTGTTATTTTTTGTTTATGCATTACTCTGTAAGTTCTGTTTCTTTTTAATCTTTAATAGAAAATGTATGTTTTTTTTGGGTTCTTGATAATGTGGTTAATGATCCTAAAATCGTGATGAATGTAAAAAAGGACTATAATTAATTTTCGTAAGTATTAATGTATACTTTTCGTTAATATATTAGAAAATTCTAAAAATGCAGGAAAAAAAATTTAGTGAGAGGGCACTCATTTTTTATTATGCTTTAGGCGCCCTATGGCCAAGGGCCGGTAGTGGGCGTACTGATAACACAATTATTGGAAACTACAAAACTATCATCCTATGTATTTCTAAAGGAGGACGATAAAGAGGGTGATATTTCTGACACAAACGATGTGACTTCTTTTTATGGTTCAGATCTATTCATTTATGGTTCTTGATTTTTCAAATTGAACATTTAAATTTCTCGGGCTCTTGTCACAAATCCGAAACACAGAAAGTACAAATATACAACTAAGCCTAGAATTTATTATCCGAAATCCGGATCTGATTTCGATCAAAGGTTCGTTCTGAATCCTCCGAAAATAAGATATTTGAGATGTTTAGATCCAAATTCGGATAGTAAAATTTCGGATCCGTCCAAACCGGACCCGAATCCGTTTTTAATATATTAAATTATTAATTTTATTAATAATTATATTTGATATGTTAATTATATTTATACACAAAATAATTCTTATATTATTAGATTTTAATTTTAATAATATGATATGATATATCATATATATAATTTTCGTATAAATATTTTAATTTATGTATTATTTTTAGAATTTTATATTTTTAAATTTTTTTAAAATTATTTTTACGAATCTGGATTCGAATCCGCATAAAAAAACATGCAAATAAACATGGCCAAAATAAAACCAAGCAAATCACGTTAATAGATACTAGGTTCAGTAACTA
>CAJHQQ010001940.1:0-77607 GCA_905132885.1 Moricandia moricandioides
TGATCTAACAAGTATTAATGCATATGGATAACACTAGGAGGAATGTGAGGGATGGTCAAGAAAGGAATGGAATGCGGTGAATGTGGAAAAAACTGGGGTCGATTGAAGAGAGGTTGTTGCGAGAGGTGCGCGTAATAATGAGATACCACCCCACTAGAGGGTTTTCCTCCCATGGATGCGGAAATGGCCAACATGATGCCGATGATGCAGTCATTCTTTACGTATATGTTCCAGCATCTTCAACTTTCGGTTACAGCCTTTGTCCAAGAGGGAGAGGGGGAAACAGAGTGAAGCAACCACCGTGGGTGTCTAGCTAAACATGACAATTCAGTGGTGGGTGTAAGCCTATTAAAGAAGACTAATATAAAAACATGACAATTCAGTGGTGAGTGTAAGCCAATTAAAGAAGACAAGTGGAGGAGTCATTTGGAGCGTAACATTTTGTCTTTGCACATCCTTGAGGAGCATAAAAGGGACCTTGCAGTCATTTTCCTTGAGAATGCTGCATATCAGTGGTGGAAAGGGGTGCTTCATAGAGACCCGATAAGGATGCATGTTTATGACTCATTCAAGGAGGACTACACAAAGAATTATTTCCCAACTGAGGCCCATATCAATTTCGAGACTGCTTTCCTAGAAATTCGTCAGGGGGCAAAATCAGTATGGGACTACAAGCAAGAGTTTAACCGGCTCAAAAGATATGTATGACAAGAGATAGATGATGAACAACATCAAATCGAAAGGTAAATGCGTAGAATGAGGCCTCAACTTATGACCATGATGGTGCGTAGAGATTATCAAACTGTTGGAGAATTGGTCGAGAAAGTAGCATTGGTAGAGAGTGGGCTGGAAGAGGTGGCAAATCATGAAAGTTCACGGAGGAACCAAGTGCAATTAAGGCCGAAGAGACTTGGGAACCAGGCGGTCGACACGGTGGTTACCGCATGTGGAACGTATGGTAAGATACATCGTGGTGTGTGTCGTTAAGGTACCAATGGATTCTTAAAGTGAGGAAGTAAGGACCATCAAATTCGAGACTGTCCTGATGGAGGTGCAGGGAACTGTTATCGTTGTGGTGGTGCTCAACATATGGCTCAGGATTTCAGGGCATCAGGGAATGCGCAACAAGAACATACACGTGGTGAAAGTCCAAAAGGAGACATAACGTAGCACTAAGAGTGCATATGATGGGCGTGGAGGATGGAGTAAACCCGTTCTATGGTAATTTCCATTCCTCACATTCTTTTATTCATTGTTTGAAGGCCATGCTTAGTATAGTGAATGCATGAACGGTTGTGTAGGTATTGTTAGTGTTGGGATAAGTAGAACCCACATTTTTTTTTGACTCTGGGATGTCACATTCATTTGTGCGTCAAGAGGTGGTTATGCGTTGGGCATCTAAGAACAGTCTCGAAGAAAGCATAAGGATGGTTCAAGCAGCGGGTGGTGCGGTGCTGAAGTCGCAGTCTATGTATCGGGATATGTCAATTGTAGTGGGTGATGTGGACATGCCAGGTGATCTGATTGTGTTACCAATCAAGGGGTATGAAAAAAATCTTGGAAGGGAGTAGTTAGCACACTATCAAGCTAAGTTGGAATGTGAGAAATTCCGAGTGATATTTAATTGAAAAGAAGGGAAGCTGGTGTTTCAAGGGAAGAAGAAAGAGACTGAAATTCAGGTAATATCGGCGCTAAGAGCAGAATGTATGGTCGAGAAAAGATGTGAGTAGTTCATGATAGAGTTGGAGCCTGGAATGGCTCCTATATCCAAGGCCTCTTACCGCATGGCTCTAACGGAGATGGCAGAGTTGAAATCAACTTGAGAAATTTATCGAGAAAGATTTCATTAGGCCGAGCAGCTCACCGTGGGGTACAACAGTATTGTTTCTCAAAAATAAGGATGGTATTTTCCGTTTGTGCATTGATTATCGAGGGATTAACCAAGTGACGATAAAGAATAAGTACCCATTACCTTCAATCGATGAGTTACTGGATCAGCTCAAGGGAGCATCATGGTTCTAGAAGATTAACTTGGCATCAGGTTATCATCAAATCCCTATTTCATAAAGAGACATTGGAAATACCATATTCATGACAAGGTATCACTTCAAATTCATGTTCATGTCATTTGGGTTAACGAATGATCCAGCGGCGTTTATGAAACTGATGAGCGGAGTATTCCATAAGTTCTTGGACGAATTTGTAGTCATTTTTATTGTTGACATTTGTGTGTTCTCGAGAAGATCAGAGGAACACGAGGGACATCTAAGGATGGTGATGGAGAAATTGAGGGAGCATAAGTTGTTTGCTAAGCAAAGCAAGTGCAGTTTTTGGCAAAGGCAGATTGGGATCTTGGGCCATGCGGTCTTCAAATAAAGAGTTGCAGCGGATCCCGTAAAGGTTTTAGCCATTTTGAATTGGCCGAGGCAGGGAACGTCCACATTAATCAGAAGTTTCTTGGGGTTAGTGGGTTACTAATGTTGGTGCGTTAAGAGGTTTGCAAGCTTAGCTAAACCATTAACTCGGCTGACGGGTAAGGACGTGAAGTACGAGTGGACGGTGGAATCTGAGTACAGCTTTGCGAGCTTGAAGGAGGGATTAATGAGTACACAGGTTCTAGTATTGTCTCAGCTTGGAGTGGGGTGTGTTTTTTTAACAGTCACATCGAAGATGGGGCTCAGATGCGTCTTGATGCAAGAATAATGTGTGATCGCTTATGCGTCTCGATAGCTGAGGAAACACAAGGAGAATTATCCCACTCAGGATTCGGAGATGGCAGCGTTGGTTTTTTCACTTAAGATTTAGTGGTCATATCTTTGTGGCGAAAAGGTCCAGGTGTTTATGGACCATAAGAGCCTGAAGTACATTTTCACTCAGCCAGAGTTGAATCTAAGGCATAGAATATGGATGGAAATGGTGGCAGACTATGATTTGGAGATAGCTTGTCACCCAGAGAAGGCTAACTTAGTCGCTGATGCACTAGGTCGCCGAAAGGCGAGTGTCTCGGCAAAGAAGGAAGTGGGAGGGTTGATTTTAATGCTAGGAATGTTGTGGGTTGATGCTTTGGCACACGAGTTAGTTCATCTAGGCGAGGAAACGGCATATCAAGCTAACATGTTGACTCAAATAAGATTGGCCTAAGGGGAAGATGCAACACTGGTTAAGATGATCAAAGATGGTGTTGTGGGTATTGGAAGACCAATAACAAGATGATCATCTTCCTTGGACGAGTATGCGTCCCTAATGATAAGGAGTTGAGGGAAATGATACTGAAGGAAGCACACGAATCTAAGTTCTCCATACACCCATGTGCGAAGAAGATGTACCATGACCATAAGTGGTCCTACCATTGGTTAGGGATGTATGAGGATGGGTGTCCAAGTGTCTGACATGCAAGTTGGTGAAAGCAAAGGATCAAGTCCCGAGTGGCTTATTGCGGAGTTTATCAATGCCTGAGTGGAATTAAGACATGATCACGATGGACTTTCTGTGTGTGTTTCCAACGAGAAGGGCTGAAAGGATTCAGTATGGGTGATAGTGGACCGCTTAACTAAGTCAGCACATTTCCTTCCATTCTGAATGGCATATGGTGTGGATAAATGCGTTGAACTCTACATGAGGGAGATTGTGAAACTTCATGGTTTTCCTGTGAGCATTGTGTTGGACTGAGATCCACAATTCTCTTCAAATTTCTGGTCGGCATTCCAGAAATCATTGAGAAACAAGGTGCACATGAGCACATCATACCACCCACAAACGGATGGACAATCAGAGCGGACGACTCAATCACTGGAAGATTCATTGCGGGCTTGTGTAGTTGATTGGGGTAAACTATGGGAGAAACATTTACCATTAGTCGAGTTTGCGTACAACAATAGTTCCATCCATTCCATGATGTGTTTCACATGTCTCAATTAAGGAAAGTGGTAAGGGATCCGACATTAATTGTCTCGCAGCCACCTGAAGTTTTGGGTCTTGGTATGTCAACTCATGGGAAACAAATACAAGTTAAAATGCTCCCAGACGTGCAAATTAGGAGGAATAAAGTTCCTATGGTCGAAGTAGTATGGGAGTGTGATGGGATACATGAGACTACGAAAAAACGTGCATGATACAAGCCTAGGCTATCAAAAGCTGTATGACCCGAGGCAAGAGAGATGGAGCCGATATACACAAGGGGTGATCCATTTGGGAAGATCTAATCGTCCAAAGGATCCCGAATAACAAGTAACTTGATGGAAACGAAATGCACCACATGAGGGATGGAAATCTCATGATACAACACAATCCTCTTAACCGTGGAGGTTCTAGTCTCACAAGGTAAGGCCAGTTCTTGCTAGAGCTCTAGGGTTTTTCACTAAGAAAAGTTTTAGTTTTATATCATGCATAAAAAAGTACAAACGGTTTATAGGGGACTTATATAGATGTCCATTACCGTGGTGCCTTCGAGGGTCTTTGAAGCAAATAATACAAAGTTTTGGAATAAAAGAAAACCCTAATAGGCGTGCAAGCCAACTAAGAAAGTTTGGGAATAAAATTTAAATAAAAGAAAACAAAAGGACCAAAGCTGCAAAACAATCACACCGTTAGAAATGTGAATTTAAATGCTTACCTTCTTACCTTTGGGTCGGTTTGATTGGTCCATAATGCATGCTAGACGTGCTGATCCTCAATGCTGATGATCAACAAGTTGTTGTGGGTTTGATCCGGAATGAATGGCCAAAGGTCTTCACTTGGGGTCTTAGTCTTCTCGGTTGGTCCATCATTCTTTATACTTGGTTCTTGATCAGCTTCTTCACTAGTTGGCTTAACCTCAGTTGGATTATCCTGAAATTGATCAAAGGCAAGCATCATGCTCTCATTAAACTTATGTTGAAGTATCTTAGCTCTTTGTCTTGTCATAGGTCCCTTGAACACTGTAGGCATGGACACTTCTTGGGCAGCTTCTGATTGGGACATCTTAGTGATCATGTCTTGTATGTCAAGTTCGGTTAGATCTGGTTCCGGGTCAGTTTGAATGTCCTCATCAGTGCAAGCATGATGAGGACTGAGTATCCAGAGTTATTCGAGATCCAAGTGGATGAGCAGACAGTAGATGCGGATTCGGGGACGTATTCCTCATAAGTGGGAGAGGGTTGTAACGAGCCGCTTGAGTATTTTATTTATAAAAGAATGCGTTTGGGGAGAGTTTTTTGTGTAAGAAAGTGAAAATTGTTCTAAGTGTTGGAACTATTTTTTCCGTTATGAATGAAATAATAACTTGATTATGCTCCTTCTACTATCAAAGCATTAATAACTTAGAATAAACGAACTGATCAGAAGAGTGATCAAAGTATAAGAAAGGGATCTACAGACCACCAATTAAGGAAAGTCTGATCATTTGGGAATGCGGGTTCCAAGTAAGGCAAGTTTGACTGGTCATCATCGAATGGATTCTACGAAGGGAAAATCGGGTCTGTGAGAGTCGTATAAGGAAAGAGTTCTAGAGATTCAGTCACTCCTTTGAGAGAAATGTTTGACCAAGTCAAATAAGAAAACAACAATAAATTTTTGGCTTGATGAGCAAGTCCAAGAGTAGTATAAAAAGGGACCGCCAGCTCCATTCTAGACACAACACAAAAACCAAGTCTTAGAGATAGGCCAAACCACAGTTCTAGAGAGAGAGTTTGGAAGTGAGGATCGTGCAAAGAGGATCAAAGGAATCTTCACTTGAAAACGCAGCTAAGTTCAGAGTCTTCGATCTTTTAAGATCAATCCAGGTGAGGATATGATTCGCAGCAGTCCCATAAGAACTGTTTTGCTTTGTTTTATTCATTAGGATCGATTTATGCTGGAATAGAGTTCGTTTATGGATAGTTCGTTCATCGTGTTTTTAGGAAAATGTATGATATAATTAATTTATGGTAAGTCTGTTCATTGTGTTCTTAGGAAATGCATGGTATATTTGGTGGACTGATGATCGAGTGATGATAGGATGTTTATGTGAGAAATGAATTTTTGATCTTGAGAACCTAAGCCATGGAATTATAATACGTTTAAGGAAAGTATATCCGATTGAGTTAATTAAGAAAAATGGCTAAGAGAATGTTATGGACCTTCGGGTCGAAGGTTTGGCAACGGATCGTAATGGGACGATGGGTCACAGGTTGGATACGGTCACAGGTATGGCAATGGCCGCAAGTACGTCTACAGCCGTAGGTACGACTACAGTCGCATGTACAGTATGGCCGCATGTATGGTTATGGCCGCAGGTATTGCTATGGCCGCATGTACGACTACGGCCACATGTACGGCTACGACTGTAACACCCCCAAACCGTTCTAGGTATAGGTCTAACCACGGGCCAACAATCAAACAAGAACATGACCGATGGACCAACTGTCTACCAAGGTTCCGAAGCGCTACATGACGGGTAAGGAACGAACCGGCCAAGTTCACAAAGAGTGTAATTCGTGACTAGGCCAGTCCGACCACTAACACGTCCCGTCAGATTAAAGCCTAAGGCTTCTCGACCCGTACCCAAATCTGACGTTGTGTTAGTTTGGACAAGCTAATATCAGAAACAATAAGTCGTTATACAAAACATCGCTTTATTTATCTTATATATTATATGGTTCGCAACACACAACATAATATACAAGCGGTGGTATTCCAAGAGTAAAAGTACATACTTATAGTTTGTAAAAGTTTTAGCAAAAAGATGCAAACTCTACACCAGCCGCCCTAGCTTCCTGCGACCTCTAAGGCTGACTCGATCTACTGGCCACCTGAAAACAACAACGAGTGAGGGTGAGTAATCTAGCATTACTCAGTGAGTTACAATCCCCAACTAACAAATACAGCCCCTCGCTATCCCACCCCGAACAATCTAAAGTGAGAGGTTCACCTAATAATGAATAATCACAATTCAATGGATAATTAATATGAGAAAATACGCAGCAGAGAAAATAATAGCAAGATAATTAGTGT
Source organism: Moricandia moricandioides (assembly GCA_905132885.1). Lineage (NCBI taxonomy): Eukaryota > Viridiplantae > Streptophyta > Magnoliopsida > Brassicales > Brassicaceae > Moricandia > Moricandia moricandioides. Next base: position 6,970 of record CAJHQQ010001940.1, read on the forward strand.
TATGCTAATTACTGGCTAACCACCAAACTCAACCAAAACTTGAACTTTCAACAACCCGATATACTATATAATATATATTTAACTAACTAGGGGCCTTGTGACATCATGTTTCTCCTCACTATCGGCAATATCCTATCTTCCTACCACAAAGGCTAGAAGAAAGAACTTTCAACGGACCGCGGCCCACAATCATTTGGGTCACCGCGCGACAGCCCACAGTTATTCGGGTCACTGCCGGACGTTACACCGTTGTGTAACACTCAGCCTTATAGGCCATGACCCCATCTCTCTGAGTCTTCCCGATCCAGCGAATAAAGGGTTTCCTTGAACCCGCAGGGTACGAGGTCTGAAGGAACACTAACTCACCCCTAATATGCCTAGCATTGTGGGTTACACAAATTCTATATGGCCAATATATGACTAATACCAAACCCGGTAAAATAACACAAGGTTCCTAGTATTAATCACTACTAACATAAACAAACATAATCCAGAATCTAGCATAAAGAGTAATTCCAGAATACCTAGCTACCACAACTTAGCGATATTGTCTAAGCATTCAGTGATCTCTAACTAACCAACCAACCTAACCATTAGCATGCTACTACTAAACTCAAGCAATAACTAAGCATGCTATCAACTCAATCAATCAAGATTAATTAACATATACTATTAACTAATCAAACCGTTACTAAGTTAGACCCGGCCTCCTACCATGATCTAACTTCAAGTAACGGGAACATGCATGAAAACAAGTCAGCAATCAATTGATCGTAACTCACGGCTCTTTGGCTGAACGTGGCCTTGACCCCGTGTCCGTCTTCTGCGATCCAAAACCTTTCCCGACCTTCTCAAGTTGACTCACGTATGGTCTGATCTTAACTCGAGCAGGACCTTCTTTAGATGTTGAACCAAAACTGTCAAAGTAATTGTTCTCAAAAAGTACCGAAAACGCTCGAAAACTATCGAAACTCTAACTTTCTTTCTTTGCTTTCTCTCTCAATTTATTAAGTAGAAGTGAAGTGTTATGGATGAGTTGAAATAGGAGGGAGGTCGAGCCTATTTATAGAATCAGCAGTCAATCAGTTCCAGGCCGTGTGGCAGCCCGTGTGTCCGTCTGCAAGGCTACAGTCGCATGCGCGGCAACACCTCGTGCTCCACATGTCAGCTCGCATGACCAGAGTGTGCTGGAAGGTGACACCACGTCCTACACATTTCTGGATGCATGGACTGGCTGCATGCAAGAAGACACCACGTCCTCCACATGTCTGCCCGCATGGCCTGGTCTCATGCAAAGTGACACTCAGCTTCTTGGTGGATCAACCTCGTGCTCCACATGTAAGCTTGCATAACCAGGGTTTCCTGCAAGGTGACACCACTTCTACTCATGTCTTGATGCATGGATTGGCTGCATGCAAGAAGACACTACGTCCTCCACATGTCTGGCCGCATGGCCTGGTCGCATGCAACACGACACCCAGCTGCTTGGTCGATCCACCTCGGGCTCCACATGTAAGCTTGCATGACCAGGGTGGCCTGCAAGGTGACACCACATCATACACATGTCTTGATGCATGTCCTGGATGCATGCAAGAAGACACCACGTCCTCCACATGTCTGGCCGCATGGCCTGGTCGCATGCATTGCGACACCCAGCTGCTTGGTCGATCCACCTCGTTCTCCACATGTTTACTTGCATGTACCGACTGCAGGTACTGCGACACCTCGTGCTTCCCTTGCCACATATACTGCCAGGAAATTTACACCACGTCCTGAACACAACCATCAAGCCACCTCGTGCTTTTTTCGGTCCAATCGTTTGATTTCGCCCCTTCAGTAAATGTTCAACCCACGATCCATCCCGAATATTTTTCTAGGCCCGTTCTGATGCTCTGGATATTTTTTATAAATTCCTATCTGAATTTTGACCTTGACGGAAAATATTTCCCGAGCCTTTGGCTTCCCCCGACAAATTCCATAATACCGAAATTAGGGTTTTCGCCCAACTTTGGATTTTCCCATCGTGTTGGCTTCCCGTCCTGCTTAATTTTTTGTGCTGCTTAATTCTCGTCCTGCTTCTGACTTATTTTGTCTACGAAATAATATTTACTAATATGAAGTTTTGCTGAAAACTTCGTGCTTAAGAAACGTTGTGCTTCTAAAACGTCGAGCTTCTAAAACGTCGTTCTTCCAAAAACGTTATGCTTCCAAAACGTCCTTCTGATCAATCTAACTCATTGTCTAACAATGCTCGAGCAGCTTATTTTACTCATGGTTCACTCACTATCAATTCTTCGACCCCTCGTATTTCAAAATTCTCCAATCGATCCTTGTTTCCCGCGACTCGACCACTAGGTTGATTCTCGACCACTCTTCCATTTTCTCCGAACCATGTTAAGTTCTATATGACCAAAAATTAACATTCCTCCACATGCTTTGATTCCCAAAACCTTGGCTCCAAATTCTAAATTATTTTTTTTAGGGTTTTTACAACGACCGCATGTACGGCTAAGGCCACATGTACAGCTACAGACGCATGTACAGCTATGGCCGCGTGTGCCGCTACGGCTGCAGGTACAGCGACGGCTGCAGGTATGGCGACGGACGCATGTACGGCGACGGACGCATGTACGGCGACGGACGCATGTACGGCGACGGACGCATGTACGGCGACGGACGCATGTACGGCGACGGACGCATGTACGGAAACAGCCACATCTGTGGCTACGGTCGAACGTACGGCTACGGCAGAAGGTATGGATACGGACGAAAGTTTGGCTACAGACACATGTTCGCTACGGCTGTAGCTTATGGGCCTTCGGCTCTAAATGTTAAGAAAAGCTAGTAATGAGAAATGTACGTAATTAGCTAGGTAAAGAAATGACAGAAATGGATGCTAGGTTGTTAGTATTCAATGTATGGCAATGGTTAAGGAAAAGGAAATAGTTAAGTAGAGAATGATGGAACCGGATGCTAGGGTGTTAGTATTGATTGAGTGTTTGATTAGTGGACTATAGTGGGCGGTAATGAGCGTCCTCACTGAGTATTTGTGTATGCTCATACTTCCTTTTGTGATGCTGGTGAAGAATAATTGTTTGGACCGAAGCGCGGGATGATGAAGACCATCAAAACATGTTATTTATAGATTTGGGGATTTTATTTGGGAGTTATTTTTAAAACCTCATCTTTATTGTCTATATTGTTCTACTAAGATTTATTAATAAGTTGCAGCATTTACTTAAGTTTATTTGATGGAAAATTTCTAGAGATTTTCGAAACTTTTTGAAGATTTTTGGGTTGGGTGTTTCATAATGCCCATGATTATAACAACAATCTTGAAATCAGCTATAAAGGCGGAGGCGGCAATGCAACCATTTGCTAAGCCTTTGCATAAATCAGACACCAAAGGATTTGTACTCATCGACACTGTATTACCTTCAAAACAACCATATAACAGAAATAGAAAATATGGGAGGAATACATACTCCATATGGGAGAAATTCAGAAAACCAACAAGAATCATTAACTGGATGGAACCATCAAGTAATAGTTCTTCAAATTTCCACAAAAGAAGAGAAAGGCACTCGTATTGCTATAATCAGAAATGAATACGAGTGGAGGGCTGCATACTGCAGTAAAGGTTTGCACAAAGGTAAAACGTGTGTCACCAATGGACATAGGAGTGAAGTCACAGTAACGTGACGAAGATACCGGTGTTTGGCGAGATGCTCTCGGGCTTCGAGAGCGGAAGCAGATTGGTAAGGCGGGCATGCCAAGGAAATATGCTGGACATACATGCCTGCCGAGAGAAGTTGTTGGACTCGAAAGGTCAGAGAAAAGCTCACGGAAAGAAGATCTGGTGAAGGGACAAACGATTTGGCTAGAGGACCACATATGAGACCAAATCAGAATCTTCAAACTGCATAAGCAGTAGCTCATCACATAGCCATAATCATCTGGAAACAGCAGGAGAAGCGAATATGAATATGCTAAAGATAGCCAAGGTAGAGATCGCTAGAGGAAGAAGGAAAAAAAACTTAGTATCCGGAAGCCTAGCCTACCGGCTCAATGCTGGAAGGCAAGGAAACGAGCCACGCCAAAGAATGAGGAGGAGGATCTTTGGAGCAGAGATAACTGGAACGGCGGAGATCTCAGATCGGAAAGGAAAGAGGTCCCTCATTGTATCTGGGAAAAAAATATGACTGGCTAGGGTTTGAATAAAAAGACCATCTAATGGGTGTTTTTATAAAGATTGTATACATCCACCTATATGGTTAACTCCAAATTTGTATTTGGATATTCAACTGATAGTATAAATAAATTCTAACTTTTTCGACAAAAAAAAAATATTTCCTACGAATAAAATTCAAAATGAAAGCACTACGATGATATTTCACTTTTACTGAGATAGGAACAAACCCATGTTAAACGATGGGTGTCGAACCGAACCGACTCGGGTTGAGTTAAGTAAAAACACATAGTCAGTAACCTATATTTTTACTATAGTACCATCTTAGTCTAGGATTGATACTGCTTAAATTACCTTAGAGCTATTGATTAACTTTCAAATAAAAAGTTCAGATTTACTACTTAGAGAATGAATCCTCATAGTGCGAAGATACACAATAGATTTGATAATCGACTTAGTTAAGCTAGGCAATTAATGAGACTTTAGAGTAAGTAAATATGAAAGAGTTAGTTTGTAAGCAAGTAAAGAAAATAGCTCGATCTAGGATTTTTAGGTAGTGAATTATAATGGATAGAAGACATGGTGTTTTCAATCGTAGAACATAAATTCAATTAGTAGAGATATTAAGTTATATCTATCCTATGGCTAAGCTCAGATTCTACAACTTTCGTATGCAAATTCGGAATGACTGTTGATCGATGGTATGCAAACGGCATCGATCGATGGCTTTCTTAGTCAAGCATTAAACGATCAGATTCGATTGGTTCACTTAGAATCACTAGACCATTCTCTCGATTCTACCTAGTAATTTAAGCTAAACATGATCTGTTCAATTAACGTTCATACTCTCGCAGTGAAAATTATCTAAGATGAGGGTTCTAGTTAGCTACTCTAGAACACAAGCAATAAGAACAATTATGATGATAGTTCTAATAATCGCCCTAGCAATTCTTTTGTTTGTATAATCCATCAAAACCATTAATAAACCCTAAATCTAACAAGGTGAGTACTCAGACATAGCTAAGCAGAACATAATCATCAACATGAAATAATGCATAAGATAAAGAATAGGGAAAGAAAGTGGGATTCCAATACAAAGCTTGAGAAGTCTTGATCTTCTCCCAAAAAATCCTAAACTATTATGAAAAGTATCATAGTTGTAAAAAGTCTTCTTCTAAAAGGTTTCTCTAAAAAGTCACTCTTTTAGGTCTCTCTAAAAGGTCTCTCTTTGCATAAAACACGGGCAAAGACAATATAAACTAGGTAAAACTCATCCATGGGCAATCTTGTAATTTCTGTGACTTCGGCTTCAAGTCGGGTACTTTGTGAATTGGGCTACTGCGCGTCGACCATTGATCGAGGGCAAGTGTATGTCCTCGTTCAACGCAATGCTCTTTTTGACTCGTACTTTGTTGAATTTGACCAGCTACGGGGTTCCTCTCTCTTTGAGCTCCATAAAGCCTTATAATCTCTACAATGCTCCAAAATGTACTTGGACCTGAAAAGACCCTAAAACATATCCTAAACACACATAACATACTCCAAATTGGACCTATAATACGGTCTAAACCAAGTAAATATTAGGATCTATCAACTCCCTCAGACTTAATATTTTGCTTGTTTTCAAGCAAAACAAGGATAAACCTGTGGAAAAAGTTTGAAAAAATAGGGAATCAAAAAATCTCTAGCTTATCATTATCACATTTACTATGTTGCAACCACATCAAACAAGTGTCAATCTTAGAGAAACTTATCATTATCACATTTACTATGTTGCAACCACATCAAACAAGTGTCAATCTTAGAGAAATTGTATATACCTTATCCTAGTATAGCAATCAAATCCATTATACCAACAACTTAGCAAATACTAGCTTGACTCACCCCTCTACTAACCTCATTTCTTGCATAAAATAAAAGTGCATGCTTTTATTAAGTCAAATTAGGAGAGACAGAGAAGGAATCAGAAGCACACAAACTTTTACCTTCCCGACTTGCAAGAGAAATCTGATCCAATGTATGCTAAATCCCAAAGCCAGAACTTAAGTCAAGTTAGGTTGGAGGTTAGCTTCGGTTACTTCAAACTTTCTAAGTACGTGTGATATAGTGGCATGATGATCCACTTTGGTATCTCTAGTACTCTCTAAAATCAACAAATTCTAGAATGGTGCTATAGAAAGGTTAGATAATTAGTAAAAATTTAAATCTGATCATAATCTCTTTCTTGACTCAATAAAACTCAATAAACACATAAGAATAAAACTCAAAATAGAAAGAAATATCAGTGAACCTTCCTCATACTTAAATAACATTGTCCCCAGTGTTATCCCATCTCAGCTAGGTGGGAAAAATTAAAACATAAATAAAAGTAATAAGGACAGTCTAAAATACTAGACTATGTTATGAGTGTCAATCGATGGTAATGTCATGACTTCGACTAATGGTGATTGGTATCGACTGATCACCATCGTCGATCGATGTCTTGGTTCTCGATCTTCCTTTTTTAACTGAAAATAAAGAAAAATACGAAATGAAAATAAAATAAATTTAAAGCATACCTAATAGTGGGTTGCCTCCTTCTCAGTGCTTGGTTATAGTCTTTATCTTGACGTTTAGCACTGTTTGGACTAAGATGGGGGTAGAGTATCACTTGTTGGAAAAGAAATGTCCACATCCTCTTTGCTCATCTGCAACCAGGTACCAACGAAGCTTCTTATGGCTTTTTCACCTCTGGTTTTTTGGCTGTCCATGTTCTCCTTGGTGATCTCAATTTGACTCATCCTCTCCTGAAGATTGTATTTACGTTTGTGTAACCAGCCAATTCTGCTATTTGTGGGTATGGATATGTCATCCAATCTCCTAGAGATATCTTCCATCATCATGTCTTGAGACGCATAAACTCCATCAAGTTTATCTTCTAGCATCTTCTCGGTTACCAGCCTCTTCCTAAATGGTCCGCGTGAAGCGTCAATCAATGGTCCTTGTTCAGCTTCTTTATGTTGTTGTTTCTGAACCATTTGAAGAGTAGAATCCATCTTTTGCTTTTTCTCCTCCATGCACATAGTTAACCAGCTAGTACTCTCTGAAATCAACAAATCTAGAATGTTGCTATAGAATGGTTAGATAATTAGTAAAAATTTAAATCTGATCTTAATCCCTTTCTTGACTCAATAAAACTCAATAAACACATAAGAGTAAACAAAAAATAGAAAGAAATATCATTTAACCTTCCCCAGACTTAAATAACATTGTTCCCAGTGTTATCCCGTCTCAGCTAGGTGGGAAAATTAAAACATAAGTAAAAGTAATAAGGACAGTCAAAAATACCAGACTCTGTTGCAAGTGTCGATTGATGGTAATGTCATGAATTCGACTGATAGTGATCGGTATCGACTGATGGTTGTGTACCGTCGTCGATCGATGGCTTGGTTCTCGATCTTCTTTTTTTAAACTGCAAATAAAGAAAAATACGAAAATTTGTAAAAACATGAAAATAAAATAAACTTAAAACATGCCTAATAGTGGGTTGCCTCCTTCTCAGTGCTTGGTTATAGTTTTTAGCTTGACGTTTAGTACTGTTTGGACTAAGATGGGGGTAGAGTATCACTTGTTGGAAAACAAATGTCCACATCCTCTTTGTTCATCTGCAACCAGGTACAAACGAAGCTTCTTATGGCTTTTTCACCTCTGGTTCTGTGGTTGTCCATGTTCTCCTTGGTGATCTCAATTTGATTCATCCTCTCCTGAAGGTTGTATATGCATTTGTGTAACCAGCCAATTCTGCTATTTGTGGGTATGGATATGTCATCCAATCTGGAGATATCTTCCATCATCATGTCTTGAGACGCATAAACTCCATCAAGTATATCTTCTAGCATCTTCTCGGTTACCAGCCTCTTCCTAAATGGTCCGCGTGAAGCGTCGATCAATGGTCTTTCTTTAGCTTCTTTCTGTTGTTGTTTCTGAACCATTTGAAGAGTAGAATCCATCTTTTGCTTCTTCTCCTCCATGCACATAGTTAACCAGCTAATATTGTTGTTGAATGGGTAATAGATATCATCAATCCTCATGTAATAGTCATCCATCAATATCTCATGGGCTCTGTAGCTGCCTTGTACCATGTCATCTACTCCTGCTCTGCTGTATGTTTCTATCTTTGGCATGGTCCTATCGAAGTTTTTTGCATACTCTGACAAACAAAAAAAAGTGTGTCCAATGATGGCTGCTCTCTGAAGAATGTCTCTGATATCTTCTTTGACACGTTGATGATTCTTCCATCTATAGCTCGTGCATTTCAATATTTTCTCTTTAGACCCCATATTTATCTCTTTCTTCCCCATAATTAAATTCTCTACATCAAACACTTCAGGTTCTAATCTGTAACCGGCGAAATCATATGTAAGGTGATTTTTGATCGACAGAATCAGTTGTGTCGGTCAATGCTATGTTGTTGTATGTACGGTTGTCATGTTGTTGTTGTCAGAAGAGGTTTCCTGATCCATTGGCCATTGCGAGTATGTCTGCTATATCTTCCTTAAATACGTTGAGAACTCTTCCACCCATTGCTTATGATCCTTCTGGATCGCTTACAATTTCAAATTCATATGGTCTGAGATAACCATAATTTGCATTGTATTCTGCCAAATTAGCATCGATCTATGGTATAGGGCCATCTTCGATCGATGTCGCGATCTAGGTTTCATTGGATTCTTTGAATTTTCCAGCCTCCTCTAGTGCAAGAGCACGGTACTCGATTGCTTCTACTTCTAGATAAGATTCATTGTAATTTGGATTAGCTGTATCATGCCTTAGGTCAGGGTTTTCATTGATCGATGTCAAAGGGTGGGTATCGATCAACTGTTGGTTAACATCGTTGATCGATATATTGGGCTGGGTATTGATCGATGATCCATCGTCAGAGTCATTATCTTGCTCTAAATCGCAAAAACGAGCCACAAGTCCTTGTTGATGAACCAAATCAATGACAGTAGTCTTGGTTCTAGTTTGATCCTTCTCATAGTAGTGATTTTGATCAATAAGAGATAGATACAACATGTCAATAGTCTTCATGTCGCATATTACTCCTACCTTGGCAATGAAAGATTTTCCAAGTAGCAGGGATGAATGCTTCTCCACTTGGACGTCCAAGACATGAAAGTCTACAGGAATTAGGGCACTGCCAATATTCACTTGGAGGTCTTTGATTATGCCTCCTGAATTCACCTTAAAGCACTCTAAAAAAAGTGAATGAATCACTAGAAGGATCCACCTTTAAGCTTAGCACCTCGGCCATGGTTTTTGGCATAATGCTTACTGAAGAACCGGTGTCACAGAGTGCATGAGTGTAGTTATGTCCCTTGATGTTGCAGAGAACCACAAACTTCCCAGAGTCGCTTCTCTTCTTCAACTTAACCCTATGCTTTATCTTCTCCCTCAGATAATTGAACATTTTTTCAATGTCCTCATCAGTCTCTTTGGTTTTAAAAGGGGTTTCTAAGGACTCTCTTAGCAAACATGTCCATCTCTTTCTCATTAGCGTCCCTTCTAAGATGCTTAGGGACTGTCTTCTTTCCTCTAGGATGTCTATCCATTGCTTCCTCAATTACCATAGGGACTGGTTTATATGTCTGTCTAGGTTCAGGTAGGGTGGGTTTTGAGTGCCTATTAGCATATAAAGGACTCATGTTTATGCTTGGCAACCGACATCCTTTTGTTTTGGACTGCCGTATATTGATGGTAGGGTCCGGCTATCGATCGATGTTCATCTCTTCACACGATTCTACAGGCCCTTCAAGTACCATCTATCAATGATTACATGTAGATGTCGATTAATGGTAGTTCAAACAAGGCATGGCATTCTAATGAGTTTCTTCCTCCTGGTGCCTAACTTCTTCCACAACTTGCCAAAAATCATCATCTATGATGGCACTGATGTGGTGCTTCTTTCCAGCCTCAATATTTTCCTTGATCAAGGCTTCTTGTCTTCTTACAGCTTCACTGGTCTGAACCAATTGATTCTCTAGCTTCTTCACATGGGTGTTGAGTGCTTCAAATTTAGTGTTGAGGTTGGCATAGACAACATAAATCTTTCCATTGAAATCTACTATCATCTTCTGCTGTCCCTCCAGAACCTTGTCAATCATGGCTTCAATCTTGTTCTCATGGGTATCTAATGGGGTGTTCTGATAGTAGGAGGCTCCATAGGTTATTTTGTTGTTGTAGGGTCTCTGATGATGTGATCCTTGGTTGTAGCCACTGCTCTGACCATTGACATAAGAGTTTATGTTGCTCTGGTTCCCATATCTCTAGAATCCATTTCCACCAACAAAGTTCACATCCTCTTCTTCAACTTTCTCATTGTTAGATTCTATAGCTTCTACACCTTATGCGAAGCTAACTTGCTTCCTCATAAACCTCTGAACACTGTCCAACTTGGGTTTTACTTCTTCCATCTGATCCTTGGTTAATGTAGGGACTGATTTCCTCCTTTCATGATCATTGTTCTTGATGTTGTTGCTAGCTGCCAAATTCTCTATCAATCTGGTAGCCTCTTATGGATTCCTAGTGCAGAATTTCCTTCAATGTTTGTGTCTAAAGCCATCTGGTATGATAGCTCAATACTTCTGAAGAAAGTGCTGAGAAGTTTCACTTCATTGAATCCATGGTGTGGACAATCTCTTGGATAGGATTTAAATCTGATCCTGAAGTTTCTAAAAGACTCTGCAGGCTCATGTGTCAATGTAGTAATTCAGCTCCTCAAAATATCAGCTCTTCATCATCAAAGAAATTACGCAGTAAGGCGTTTCTAATGTATGTATGAAATATTTTAGATAATCTGAGGTTTGATGATTGTTTATAAAGATTAGGAAGAGAAATGCTTAACAGTTATTAAGTCTAAAAGGTACTCATGATTAAGAGTCTAGGAAAGAGTTTATGAAATGTCTAAGTATTATTAATCTTTGACATTACAATATATATATATATGAGGGTAACACAACGGTTTTCAGAAAACTAAAGGAAGGGAAACATGTGGCTTTGGTTGAGCCAAGGAGTGCCTAATTCAAACCAAGGAGGGCTGGCCATGCAAATGGTATCAGCATCTTTGACAAAATGCTAATCCCTTTCAGCTTGTGCCAGGCTGTCCACACTGCCTTATCCTTACTTTCCAATGGATGGATAAGGGTAAACCCCTTTGGCAAGTGTCCAGGTAACTTCTCTTTTACCCGGATGAGAATTTATCTTGGCTGAGGTTTTCGTCGACCCAGACCTGTACGGATTGTGTGGTCATGGTCAATCCAAAACCTTCTCCTTCCTTCCTTCTCTTCCTTAACCCAAATAAGAACCTCAACTTAACACTCCCCCTAAAGCTTGACCATGTGGAACAAGTCGAGCTTGGAAGGCTATGAGGTCTTTGTCATTCAAAACCTCACCAAGGAAAACTCATTGGGATAAAACCTTAATGAGGTAAAAAGAGTAAAGACTCCATAGCAGAGGATCAGGTAAGTTGGGTCAGATCAACGAGTCCCAAACGATCATGAATGGACTCCATTGTCTTCTGTCTAGCTGCCTTTGTAAACACGTCTGCCAATTGATCCTCACTCCTTGTGTAGCATGGCAAGATCACTCCTAACCCAATCATTTGTCTCACCTTGTGGCAATCAACTTCAATGTGCTTGGTTCTTTCATGAAAAACTGAGTTGGAGGTAATATGGATTGATGTTTGATTGTCACAATGCATGGTCATTGGTGTAGACTGATCAATCTCCTCTGATCCACACTAGCTCGTTTGTAAGCTTTAGCATTGCTCTATACTCAGCTTCTGCACTAGAGCATGCTACCACCTTCTTCTTCTTGCTCTTCCATGTAACCAGGTTTCCACCAACAAAGGTACAATAACCAGTAGTGGACTTCCTATCAGCTCGATCACCAGCCCAATCCGTATCACATTAACCCACAACCTCAGTGCTCCCATTGCACCCCATCCAGATTCCTTGATCCGGTGATCCATTTAGGTACATCAAGCTTCTTTCCATCATGCGCCAATGATACTTCTTTGGGAGTTGCATATGTTGACTCACCTGATTCACAGCAAAACATATATCAGGTCGGGTAATAGTTAAGTATATCAACGTACCAACAAGCTTCCTATAGAGCTTAGGATCATTGAATGGTTTGCTATCTTCAATCTCCCCCTCACGTGGAACCTTGTATCCATCTTTCAAGGGCATCTTGGTTGTCTTTCCTCCATGTTTCCTTGCATCTTTCAAAAGATCAAGTGTATACTTTCTTTGGGACATAAACAAACCTTCCTTGGATCTACATATCTCAATTCCAAGGAAGTATTTCATTTCTCCCAAGTCTTTAATTTCAAATACTGATTTGAGAAATTCCTTGGTCGAGTTGATACCACTCTAATCACTTCCAGTGATAATAATGTCATCCACATAAACAAGGAGGACAACAATACCTGATGGGTTTGTGAGAGTGAAGAGAGTGTGATCAAGTTCAGATTTCCTAAACCCCTTACCACTCAGGGTTGTGCTTAGTTTATTATACCAAGCCCTTGGTGACTGTTTAAGGCCATAGATAGCCTTCTTTAGTCTCAACACATTTCTCTTCTTGACCAAGTTCTCCAAACCGGGTGGAGGATACATATAAACTTCATCTTCAAGTTCCCCTTGCAATAAGGCATTCTTCACGTCCATCTGCCAAAGATCCCATTTCAAGTTCACTGCCAAGGACAAGACTATCCGGATTTTATGAAGTTTAGCCACGGGTGCAAACGTATCAATGTAGTCTTCTCCATATGTTTGGGTGAACCCTCTTGCCACCAGTCTTGTTTTCTTCCTATCAACCTTCCCATTTGTAAGATATTTAATTGTGAATATCCATTTACTTGACACAGCTTTCTTCCCTTTTGGTAGTTCACTCTCATACCAAGTGTCATTCTTGATCATAGAATTCGCTTTATCTCCTACTGATTATCTCCATGCGTTATCCATCATAGCTTCTTCATCTGATCTTGGAATGCTATTTTCATCCAGACTGGTCATGAATGCACAATGTTCTTCAGAGTACTTATTAAAGGAACATACGACTTTAGATGGATGTTCCACAGCTTGTGCATTGTAGTAAGTCCTTGTACCAAAAGAGCTTGATGGTTCCTTTCTTAACCTTGCACTTCTTCTCAAACCAGCTTGCTCCACTTCTTGTCTCTGATCATCCACTTGTTCAACAACCACATCTTTCCTTAGAAGAGTACCTCATGTGGGAAAATCCATTTTGTTGATCCATGTGGTTCACTCGGCCTTGGTCGATCTGGTTCACTCGGCTCCCTCATTTGGATCTTTTTCTTTTCCCCAAACATCATTTCCATACTCTTCCTCAATTTCTTCTTGTTGTTCTTCACCCACACCTTGATCATGTAGGTCATGGTTAGGTCCAGGTTCATCATTCCCCCTCTCATGGTCGAGGTGGGTTAATTGTTGACCATCTGTCCGTCTTTGAACTTTATCCTTTGGTCCTTCAGTAACACCAATATCAAGTCCTTCTAGGATCATTCTCACATTAGTTGCTCTATCTGATTCTTGTGATAGCTCCTCCAAATATATCCACTTCTTTTCTTCATAGTAGCCTTTTGTTTCCACAAATTTCACCTCCCTTAATACAAACACCCTTCTAGTCACCGGATCATAACATTTATATCCTTTTGCGTGGTTGAGTACCCAATAAACATAGCCTTGACACTTTTGGCTTCAAGCTTGTTCCGTAGTTCACCAGGAATTAGCACAAAATAAAGGCACATGAACACCCGGAGATATTCCAATTCAGGTTTGTATTTGTTCAACACCTCAAATGGAGACTAATCTTGTAAGACCTTGGTCGGTATGCGGTTGATCAGGTAGCAAGCAGAATCCACTGCATCACTCCAGAACCGTTTAGGAACATTGGAGTGGAACATCATTGACCGGGTAACCTCCGTAAGATGCTGATTCTTCCTCTCGGCCACACCATTTTGTTGAGGAGTGTAGGGCAGTTTGTTTGATGAAGGATTCCTTGTTGAGCAAGGTGTTGCTTAAAGGCTAGACTTGTGTACTCCCCACCATTATATGATCTAAAAAATTTAAGCTTAGCATTATAATGGTTAGTCACATAAGCTTGAAAAATCCTAAATGCTTCAAGAACCCTATCCTTAGATGGCATCAAAGTTATCCAGGTGTATTTCGATTTTTCATCAATGAATGTCACAAAGTACTTATAATTATCCCTAGACATTCAAGGTGCATTCCAAACATCCGAATGAAGTAAAACATTTATCATAAGTAGTACAAGAAGTTGGAAAATAGTCTTAAATTTTTTGCCTAAAATGCAAGCCTCACACTCATTATTTTTAAACATAACACCTGGAAACATCAAGTTCAAAGCTCTAACATGAGGATGACCTAGTCTAGCATGCCACAAGGCATCATTATTCAACATAGAAGCAGAAGTAAACGAGTCAACATAATCAGGAACATGAGTAAGATCTTCTAGCACATATAAGTCTCCCTTGGTTACTCCTTTCCCAATTAGTCTCTTGCTCTCAATATCCTGAAACTTCACATCATTAGGTCTAAAGATCACATTGCATTGTAAATCAGAAGTACACTATTTCACAGATAGCAAGTTTGAAATGAAGGTAGGCATATAGGAGGCCCTAGATTCTTTGTTAAACAATTTCAGATTTCTTATTCCTTTAATTGGAACATTCCCACCATTAGCTATCATAACATGACCATAAGTTGGTTCAATATCTTTAATAAGCCTAGTATCACTAATCATGTGATGAGATGCACCATAGTCAATTATCAAAGGTGTAGACATATTGGAAGCATTATATGAATGACTACTCCTAGCCGGTTCATATGCATTTTCAGACTGACCTAGATAATGATTTAAGTCATACTTGGTTCTAGTGTGATCAACAATACTAGACTCAGGTATAGATGCATCAAAGGATTACCCAACGAGTTACCATTTTTTTTGCAGATCTTGATTAGAGCATCAATGTCTGATCTCCTAATCAAGTCGTTTTCATTGAACCTTTGGTTTAGCTGGTTACCCGATTGAGTGGTTTGAGTTTTCATGGCCATCATCTCTCGTCCATCTCCTTCACTGATCCTCTTGGTGGTACCCACAGCAATTGTCCCTTGTTTCTCATTTGTCCCATAGGAAAGGTGAGCTCTTGCCTCTTTATCCTTCATGAACTTGGCTGGCTTGAGGTGTGGGTGTAATATCCAGAACTGACTATTCTTATGTCCATGCCTCTTACAATGATCACATGCTCCATGAACCTCCTTTCTTCAAAACGGTTTTGCATGGCCATGTTTGCTTGAGGAGCCCTAGCTTGGTTGGATAGAGAGAGTTCTCCCTTTCCTCTAAAGAGTCAAAGAGACCTTTCCTCCTTCTGGATTTGAGTGCATACATCCTCTAGATCAGGTAGTTTCCCGGCTCTCAAAATGTGCTTGATCAGGTCATTGTAAGTAGGATTCAAGGTAAGTAAGAGGCCAAAGACCTTGCCTTGCTCTCTTCTCTCATTTAGCTCATCTTGATCAGCAGTGTTTGGCCTTAACATCTCCAGCTCTGTCCATAAAGCTCTGAACTTTCCCAAGTGTCTTGTAAACTCCATGTCCTCTTAATCAGATTGTTGACTGCCCGCTTTACCTCAAATACCCTACTCAGGTTTGAGATGTTCCCATACACTTTTTTGAGTGTATCCCACAGATCCTTTGCTTTCTCACAGTAACTATAAGCCTCCAAAATTGAGGAATCCAACGAACTTTGGAGAATGGACATCACAAGAATGTCTTCTTGTATCCACTTGTCCTCCTCGTTTGTGGTGTCTTCCTCATCATCTTCATCCTGAGTAATGAGATTTGGAGTTTCACCAGCCGTGATATGTCCCCACAAACCCTTACTTCCCACAATAATCTTCACCAACCGAGACCATAGGAGGTGGTTTTCCCTCTTGAGTATAATCGGAATCACATCCTTGTTGTTTTCCATCTTGAGTCTTCAACGAAGTATGAGATCTTAAGTCTTGAGTCTTCTTGTGAATCAAACTCAGATTATGAGCAACCTGGATCTGATACCATGAAATATTTTAGATAATCTGAGGTTAGATGATTGTTTAGAAAGAATAGGAAGAGAAATGCTTAACAACTACTAAGTCTAATAAGTAATCATGATTAAGGGTCTAGGAAAGAGTTTATGAACTGTCTAAATATTATTAATGCTCGACATTACAATACATATATATATATGTGTGTGAGGGTAATACAAGGGTTTCCAGAAAACTAAAGGAAGGGAAATGGTTGAGCCAAGGAGTGCCTAATTCAAACCAAGGAGGGCTGGCCATGCAAATGGTATCAGCAACTTTGAAAATATGTTAATCCCTTCCAGCTTGTGCCATGCTGTCCACGCTGCCTTATCCTTCCTTTCCAACGGATGGATAAGGGTAAACCCCTTTGGTAAGTGTCTAGGTAACTTCTCTTTTACCCGGATGAGAATTTACCTTGGATGAGGTTTTGGTCGACCCAGACCTATACGGATTGTACGGTCATGGTCAATCCAAAACCTTCTCCTTCCTTCCTTCTTTTCCTTAACTCAAATAAGAACCTCAGCTTAACACTGTCCAGGATGTAAGAGATCATGGTGGTAGCCGCTTCAGCCAGTATGAAGCATCTCCAGCTAGTGAATATTTAAAGAACTTGTATAGAATGTAGTCCTCAGAGACTCCATTAGCCTTGATGGTACACAAGATCCTTGAATCGCTTCAAGATCATGTGTGGGGTTAAGGTTCCTGCCTTTGGGAACTTTGGGACAGGTCACTTTCAACCTGGTCATGGACTGTTGGGACAGTTTGGACTCTTCTACATTTGTTTACTATTTTCTAGGAACCTTACTTGTTTAATATTTTTCCTAGGATATTTCCTTTTCCTATTTGAGGAATGTATCTAGAAATCTAATGAAACAAGGGATTAAGTTCCTCAGTTTTTATTGTCTCTCTCTCTAAATCTCGCCACACTCTCTCTTCTCTTTCTTCATGTTCTTCATCTGAAATCTCTTAATTCTCATAATATTTCATGGTATCAGAGCAAATAAGTTCCTAAAACCTATTCTCTACATTATTTTCTACTCTCTTCCGAAAATCTCTTTCTCTACTCTAATTATTTTCAAAAATTCGTGTTTTTTATGCTCTGTTCTTGAACTGTTCTTGAGTTGTTCTTGATATTCTTGAGTTGTTCTTGTTGTTTCCGATGGAAAATTCAAAAATGGTTGGATTCCAGTTACTCTTAAGAGAGCTAACTATTTACTGTGGTCAAGGCTTGCCAAAACTTCTCTTGGAGGTAGAGGACTCTATGAACATGTTTTTGAAGGCAAGACCTCAAAGATGACCATCCTAGGAGAGGATGGCAAAGAAGTGGTGGTCGCTGCTGATGAAGATGGAAAGAGGGGTCAGAAGGACCTCATGGTGCTATCTATCATTCAGAACAGCCTTGAAGCCTCAATCTTGGAAGCTTACTCATACTGTGAAACTTCCCAGGAGCTGTGGGACACTCTCCAAAAGGTATATAGCAGCATATACAACCTAAATAGGGTGTTTGAGGTCAAGAAAGCCATCAACAATCTCAGTCAAAAGGACACTCACTTCTCTAAACATTTAGGGAAGTTCAAATAATTATGGACAGAGTTGTAGATGTTAAGACCAGCTAGTGTGGGTCATGATGTGCTCAATGAGAGGAAACAACAAGACAAGGTCTTTGCTTTGCTGTTCACTCTCAATCCTGGTTATAGTGACCTAATCAAGCACATAAGGAGTGAGAAACTTTCATCCCTTGAAGAGTTGTGTGCTCAGATTCAAAAGGAGCAAGGCTCAGTGGGTCTCTTTGGAGGCAAAATAGAGCTTATCATGGCAAACAAAGTTGAAAGAACAGAAAACAAAGCTGAAGGTGTGGCCAACAAGGGCTTTTACAAACCAGAAGATAAGAAGATTTGGGTGTGTGATCACTACAAGAAGAAAGGTTATGGCAAGGAAAAGTGCTGGATCCTTCACCCACACCTCAAACCTCTGAAGTTTAGGACACCTTATACTGATGCAAAGGCTAATTTTCCTGGTGAGATGGGAGAACCATCCACTCCTATGTGCTCCATGGATGATGGTGAAGGAAAGACACTTACATACAATGGCTGCTCAGCTGTGAGGACTACACAAAATGAGTCCATCAAGAAGTCAGACCTTGATGCTCTCATCAAAGCCCTCAAAGATTCTGATAACACATTTGGATCTCCCTTAATGCATCATATAAATCGCCTAGTGCCCTTATTACTTCACTGAATGCATCTAGTAGTGTTAAGCCTCTAGTTATAGACTCAGGAGCTTCTCACCACATGATTAGTGATGCTAGGTTGATCAGTAATGTAGAGCCTATTGTAGGTAACGTCATGATTGCAAATGGAGATAAAATACCAATTCAAGGTGTAAGAACTCTTAAGTTGTTTGATAAAGATACAAAAGCCTTTTACATGCCAACTTTTACTTCAAATCTTTTATTTGTTAAGAAAGCTACCACTAATTTAAATTGAAATGTGATATTCAGTCCTAATGAAGTTTTGCTTCAGGATATTGAGACTCTTAAGTTGATTGGCAAAGGTGTTACAAAGTAGGACTTGTACCTACTTGAAGACATCAAGGCTGATTCAAATCTATCTTCTGCTTTCAGTTCAATTCTTGTCTTAGAAAAAGATGTATTGTGGCATGCTAGGCTAGCCCAACCCCATTCTCGTGCACTAAACCTTTTACTTTATGATGTTTCCTTTTAGAAATGATGGCTGTGAAGCATGTATTATTGGCAAACATTGCAAGACGGTTTTTCCTAAATCATCTACTATCTATTAAAATTGCTTTGATCTTATACCTTCTGATGTTTGGACTGCACCATGCATTTCTAGGGAGAATCATAGATACTTTGTCACTTTTATAGATCAAAAATTTAAATATATTTGGCTGACTATGATTCTGACTAAAGATAGAGTGATAGATGCTTTTGTTAATTTTCAGAACTACATAACTAATCACTTTAATGTTAAGATCAAAGTGTCCAGGTCCGATAATGGGAGTGGAGAGGGGGGGGGATATACAAGCTTAGAATGCAAAAACCACTTAGCCAAACATGGAATCATTCATCAAACCAGTTGTCCATACACACCACAACAAAATGGTGTAGCTGAGAGGAAGAATAAGCACCTAATGGAGGTGACAAGGTCAATGATGTTCTATACAAACATGCCAAAACGATTATGGAGTGATGTTGTGATAACAACATGCTATCTAATTAATATGACTCCAACAAGAGTCCTTGATGATTGCACACCGTATGAGGTATTGAACAAAAGAAAACCCTCTATTGATCACTTGCATGTATTTGGGTGCATGTGCTATGTTTTGCATCCAGGTGAACATAGAAACAAGCTTGAAACTAGGAGCACTAAGTTTGTGTTCATAAGCTCCTCCACTACTCAAAAGGGATACAAATGCTATGCTCTATAAACTAGGAGGTTGTTAGTCTCTAGGGATGTCAAGTTTGTGGAATCCAGAGGTTATTATGAAAAGAAGAGTTGGGACGATCTCAAAGATCCATCTCAAGGAGCCTCGGACAGGGCAAACAATCTGAGGCACATCATGGAGAGTCTTGGCATCAGTATGCCACAAAAGGAAAGAACCACTGGTCCAGAAGCTGGCCCAGGTCCGGAAACAGTTATGGATGCAGGTGAAGAAGTTGTTCATCCTAATCCTGAAAGGGGGGGGGAATCAAGATGATTCACATACTGATAATCAAGATGATTCACATACTGGTCAAGATGATCAAGAACAAGAGGTTCATGATCAGGATGAAAGCCAACCACATGAGTCATTAGATCAACAAAAAAATGAAGCATATTCTGATGAAGAAGAACATATAGAAGAGATTCAACCACTTAGGAGAAGCACAAGTCTGAAGATGTAATAACCCCCACGGCCATAATGAAATTTGGTCGAGAAAAATCTCGCTCTGTCAGTTTGGAGTTGGTCTGAACATAATTAAAATAAAATCACTCAGGTGAATCAATGTCTTGACGGGACTATCTTGTGATCGAAAAATTTCCCTTCATAGTTTTGGTCGAGTCTTCAATATTTGGTCAAATTTTTGTTAAGTTGGACGAGATTTTCCAAGAGCAAGACGAGAGCTGAAGGACATGAAATATTTGGTCGAAAAAATGTTAAGAATTAATGACAAATTTCCTAAATATGTTCTGAACCAGTTTATGTCCTCCACCTCCTAAGTCAACTTACTTATTTATTAATTAAGTCACATGCACCTTCCTGCTTGCTTAGCTTCTGTAGTAAATGGCACCTGCATGTCACAAGCTTCATGTGTGTTTCCTTCCTTTTTTCTTGATTAATTATGATTTGCTGGAGACTGTTTCATGGGAAGGAAAGGACAGTGTGCTGCAGATGATGAAGCAGGTTGCCAGCTGTCTACTCTCAGCCAAGCTTTGCCATGAGCTAAACCCTCAGGTGAAGTAACCACAGTTTGTATTTAACCCTCTTCCAACTGCTTCCCACGTTCAGAACACTGCAGAAAAAAAAAATCAGAGAATTTAGGAGAGAAAGAGAGAAAGAAAAACAGAAAATTCAGTGAAAAAACTCAGAAAAACAAATCAAGAAAAATTGCTGGTGATTTAATCTTCAACCCTTGATTAGTCTGTTGCTGTGAGAAAGATTAGAAGGTGAGATTTTTAAATAAAACCCTAGACCTAGTTTAGTTCAGGTCAGATCCTGATCAGACCTTGATCTTTCTTTTTATCAGTCCAGCCGCACGCTTACCTTGGAGAAGAGAACGTTTGAGACCATCTATCGGTTTAGATTTTGGGTAAGCTTCATCTCCCTGCCTCACACCTTTCTTGTTCAGATCTGGTTAATGTTTATCTGCGGTCTTGGTCGGATCAGTTCTCTAAGTGATTATATAGTTCAATTTGTTAGTTTTGGTTTGAATTAATTTTCTCTAAACCGCTAGCTAACTGCTGTGAACTTTCTAGACCTAAGCTTAGCTGAAATGATCTTGTCCTGAATTAAACTTGTCTGAACCGAGCTGATCTGACTTAGGATGAGTAGAAACGATCCTCAACTAAATTGATTTAAGTTGTTTAACTTGAACCAAACTGTCAAATGTGTTGTTCAGTTAACCATTGTAACCGATCAGAACCTTGTCCATTCTCAGGTCCATTCAGATTTTTTTCAAAATCTTATTAATTGTTCTCAAGTACTAACTATAATTATGAAATAATTATGGTTAATCAAAATCTTAGTACTTGTTCTCAGGTACTAACTATAATTATGAAATAATTATAGATTAATCTTATCTAATTAAAGATTACTTGTCGATTAATTAAAGATTAATTGTTGATTAATTAAAGATTAATTAATGATTAATTTGGATTAATTATGATTTATCCCGATCTTAATTACTTGTTCTCAAGTACTAATATACTAGGTAGAGATCCGCGCCTTTTGCGGAATGATCGTGTAGAGAAAATAATGAAATTTATTTTACATTTTGATTCATTATTTCTATTATTACACGTTATATAGAAAGGTAAAATGTGTAAATTTTTAGAACGACTTAGGCTGTGAATTATATATTTAGTTATCTTGATATGGAGCAGGACATTTGAAAAAGTAAATATGCTAAAAATGAATGATAAGTTGATGAGTTGTTTAAATAATTAGTGGCCCTTAATTATTTTAAAATATTTGAGGGTTTTTATCACTAAAACACATTAAATAATTAGTGGCCCTCAACTTATTTGGCTTTCACGTTGTTAGGATGTGTCTAGGTTGGACATGAATTTCTGCTGCTTGAAGTTTGTGTGCGTTGTCAGATTAACAAGACTGTACTTGACCTTTGATATGACGTCAATGGATTTAAGAAACTCTTTTCCATTCATATTAATTTCAGATACTTCAAGTTTCTGATGTCTTCTAAGGTTGTCCCATTACATTTTATCGGTTTTCAGCAGTCCTTCTTTATTTTCTGTTAATGCAGGTTTGTTTCTCCATAAGTAAAAAAAATAGATATGTACACCCTGGATTCATCGCAAAAATGGCAATATTTAATGTGTTTTAGTGATAATAACTCTCAACTATTTTTGAATCGTAAGAAAATCCTTCAACTAAATTTTCAGGATTATAAACCCTCAACTTATAAACCTTTAACATATGTCACCCTCTGTGACGGAATTTTAGATAGAGGGTAATATACGTTAAAAGAACTAATGTTGAGGGTTTATTTCGTAGGATTTTAGTTGAGGGTTTATTTTATGATTCATCTTTAGTTGGGAGTTTAATTACTAAAAACCCTTTAGTTTTTAACAAAAGCAAACTATTCCAAAAGAAGAGACCCAAAGAAGTAGGTCTGGAAAATATACAGGAATGAAAAATTTACCTTTGCGATGAATCCAGGGTGTACATATCTATTTTTTTACTTATGGAGAAACAAACCTGCATTAACAGAAAATAAAGAAGGACTGCTGAAAACCGATAAAATGTAATGGGACAACCTTAGAAGACATCAGAAACTTGAAGTATCTGAAATTAATATGAATGGAAAAGAGTTTCATAAATCCATTGACGTCATATCAAAGGTCAAGTACAGTCTTGTTAATCTGACAACGCACACAAACTTCAAGCAGCAGAAATTCATGTCCAACCTAGACACATCCTAACAACGTGAAAGCCAAATCAGTCCTCTCAAAGTGTTGAAGCCCGACCTTAAGGGTCTTCAATTGTTCTCCTTTAACTCGAATCCTCAACCCAAAGAAAATGTTTACCGGCTTCTCCAAGTATCATCGTAAACTCAACTACATAAATTTGGATTATTGTAGTTCATTTTTAATCTTTTAGAAATATGGTTTCTTACTATATTAAGTCAAAAAATATTTTCATGTACTCATATCAGTATAGGAGTGTGCACTGCACTCACCCAAATGTATGGCCTAAAGCTTTATAAATATAAAATAATTCTTCACACGAAGCACAACCGTAGCTCTCTCACACACAAACACACATACAAAACATAACCTTACCTCTCTTTTTATTTTCTCAAAACACCTACACCCAAAAGCACAAGCTTAAATAGTCTCGTCCGATGGTTGATGGAGAGTTGAGAAAAGGACTTAGAAAAGCTAGTGCCCTTCTCATAGTGATTGACGGGATAGAGAGATATGCATCCAAAGCGATTGCATCAAACTTAGCTACTTACTTAACATTTGGAGTGGTAAAGATGAGCAATTCAAGAGCAGACACGACTGCTAACACTTGGAGTGGTTTCACTTTCATGGTCTCTCTTTTCTGCTCCTTTGGCAAATTTACTAGGACAGATTCTTCTGTAGGACTATGATTTCTACGATATGGCAAACTGAATAATTTGTTTATATAATAATAAAAAAACGAAATAAAATACACAATACTTGATACCAAAATATGATGATCAAAGAACGATTTCGTGTGGAGGCGAGACACTCTTTCCTTAATTCTTTAATTGCCTGTAGTGTGACGGTGTTTACGCAATCAGAATCTCAGGATACAACCACACTTCGACTATTCATGCATCACTCAGAATAGAAGCTAACGAACCTATTTTTGTGTTGTACTCTCAGACACAAAATAAAAAAAAATACTAGCATAACTATTCTAAGTGGGAGAGAGTAAACTTTTTGTTGTTGAATGTATATTTTTCTATAATGCTAGCAAGCCTTTATATAGAAAAATAATGAGAAGCACATAGTTCATTTTCAACAAAGAAATGAAACCTCCATAGTGCACTAATGGAGAGTTTAATTCTTGTCAATTATTATGTGAATTTATTTCACATTTTGACCAAGAAATTAAAGAGTAAAATTATTGTTGTTTGCCCAATTCAAACAAATAATATATTTTAAAATGAATTTCTTTTTTATATTGTATCAATATAAAAGATCAACATATATTTGGTTTATAAGATTAAACCCCAAATCCACTCAAATATCCAATGTATGTATTTGCTACTTTGTACAAATTTCTCAAATCACACACATTGGACCTCCATTTCTTATTCAAATAAAACTCATTTTTGACATATGAATATATTATTCATCAGGTTCAAAAAATAATTCCAACAATCCCCCACATGAATAGAAATGACTCTAAACACTAGACGACTCGATAGACTTGACTTCCTAGACAAGACTCAACAAAGACTCAACTAAGGACTTTTGAGAGTACAAACAAAAAATTCACTTCATGATGAGTTGGTAGCATTTTTCAGCCTTGAACCAGTCATTGTTAATAGCTATTGGATTTACTCGGCCAGGTAGTGAACATGGTGTCTTGAACCACTCGGGCTTTGATGTAAACCTAGACAATAACTATAACACAGTTTCATTCTCTCACAGAACTAGGTTTTCTGTTGTGTTCATTTCGGCCATGAACAGTCCTGATTAATCATGAGTGAACTTGAAAAATATAGCATTTCCTTCATTCTCCTGGAAACGGCCCCATTTCACACTCACTAGGTGATTTGCCATTAACTTTGTTTAGAGGAGTATCATGTACTACTCCATTCATATCTCAAAGTTATGGACACAAATCATTAAAAGCAAATGCTTATCCTCTATTCCTTACATGTAACATTGTTTAATCATCATAGGAACTGAGTATAGACCGAAGTCTTACAGTGCTTTGGGCAGATTTAGTTTGACTTAGTTGTCTCCTTGGACCTATTTCTTGGGATCTCCAGTCATTTAGGTAGAGTTACCGCCAAACCTCATCTTAATTCACAGGCATTAACCCATTCCTTTTGATGATATAACAATATGATCTCATGACACATCTTTAATATGATCCTAGGTTGTCATCATAATGAACATAATCTCTTGAGATTAGTCAAGATCAATTGTTTAATGATTTTTGTCATTTTTTTCAAGATAAAATTAAACATTATATACAAAACGCAATGCATGACACTAGATTTTTTTTTAAATTATATTGTGATAATTATCACT
This sequence comes from Moricandia moricandioides, assembly GCA_905132885.1. NCBI lineage: Eukaryota > Viridiplantae > Streptophyta > Magnoliopsida > Brassicales > Brassicaceae > Moricandia > Moricandia moricandioides. Next base: position 32,279 of record CAJHQQ010001940.1, read on the forward strand.
AAGTTCATGTGGCTTCTTGCCAATGACTTTATATGGTAAGCAAAGCTTCTCCCACATTTCTTGAGATAACTCAAAATATGCATATTTTAATTTAACATCTCTTAAGAGTTTAGAAAAATTGATCTACAACTCCTTTAGATATAAATGAAAATTTTTTTATTTATTTTTGTTGAAAAAATGTATTTCATTTTCAGAAAATCACATTTTACATACAACTATTTTCATAGTTCTCTCAAGTTGATTTATAAATTCAACTTATATGTTTTGAGCTTTTCCAAAATCATATTTTTGCTTTTGAGCAAATATACATATCATTACAAGATATTACTTGTATCATCAAAACCACAACTCTCATTGGTTATTTTCAACCATATTGACGTTAGAAACTACAATAGAAATGTCAGTTTCAGTCATATTAATATGATACTTCTCATTTTTTTCCATAGTAAATCTTTATATGACTCGCGTTAAAGCATTGACGAAATACGATTGTTTTGATCACTATCAACAACATTATATTATCTATGGCAAATGATTCATATGTGGCAGACATCTCCCAAACTTAATTTGGGGCCTCGACTCACGAATCCATTTCCATCTATTCCATTTGATTTCATAAGATCAAAATGTTTATTATATTTTTTATGATACTTAAACTCAATTCACCACTAGATTAATACCAAAACTCCACCGATCAATTTACTGGTGTTATCTCCATTAGCTATAAAACATTTATTTATAATCTTGTAGAAAAAATATTATTAGTGTCAATTCATAAATGAATTAATGACATTTGACCCATAAATAATTTTGCAACATGGTCAATTTAGACTATGAGAAATAAAACGTAACTGCAAACATTATGCTTTATAATTAAAACATAAGATTAAAGCAATAACACATATTTGACCAAAGAACAAAATCTTAATAGTAAGCAATTAATAATAGTCAAAGTATGAGACCAAAAGTTATCATCTAATGATTTGTAAAATGATTACGCCAAGGACAATGCAACTAAAGTAATTTAGCTCAATGAAATGAACGATGATCATGTTTGCTAAATTATATTTTTCATCAAAGATCAAAATGATTTAAGTTAAGGAATCAAACTCAAAAATTCATGCAATGATTAATCTGAAAAGATCATAATGATTTTATTTTTCATCACCATGAATTCTCGAGTTCCTGTTTTCATGACAGAAAAACACTAAACAAATTATTAGTTTTTTGTTAGTATAATAACGAAAAAATAAAGAATTAAGATTGTAGAACCATGATTTCTACAATATGGCAAACTAAATAATTTGTTTATATAATAATAAAAAAAAATACATAATACTTGATACCAAAATATGATATTAAAGAACGATTTTGTGTGGAGGCAAGGCACTCTTTCCTTAATTCTTTAATTGCCCGTAGTGTGACGGTGTTTACGCAATCAGAATCCCAGGATATAACCACACTTCGACTATTCCTGCATCACTCAGAATAGAAGCTAACGAACCTATTTTTGGTTGTACTCTCAGACACAAAATAAAAAAATACTAGCATAACTATTCTAAGTAGGAGAGAGTAAACTTTTGTTGTTGAATGTACATTTTTCTATAATGCTAGCAAGCCTTTATATAGAAAAATAATGAGAAGCACAAAGTTCATTTTCAAGAAAGAAATGAAACATCCATGGTGCACTAATCGAGAGTTTAATTCTTGTCAATTATTATGTGAATTTATTCCACATTTTGACCAAGAAATTAAAGAGAAAAATTATTATTGTTTGACTAATTCAAAAAAATAATATATTTTAAAATGAATTTCTTTTTTATATTTTATCAATATAAAAGATCAACATATATTTAGTTTATAAGATTAAACCCCAAATCCACTCAAATATCCATGTGTGTATTTGCTACTTTGTACAAATTTCTCAAATCACACACATTGGACCTCCATTTCTCATTCAAATAAAACTCATTTTTGACATATGAATATATTATTCATCATGTTCAAAAAATAGTTCCAACATCTTCACCATCTTAGCCTTTTCCTCTCTACTTTGTGGTCAGTATCACTAACCTGCTCTTCTATTGGAATCAACAGCAGAAAGAGTCAATTCAAGACTTGTTTGTTCAAAAATTAAAAACTCAGATCCATCGACGGAGAAATAGAGACTCTCCAAACATTATCGACCTTGTTTAGAGAAAGCCATAACCTTTTATGCAATATCCTAGTAAATTAAGTTTTACACTACAAGAAAACTAAGCTTTTACTAGGAAAGTTTACTAGGAAAATAGTTCATCGTAAAATTACTACGAGTTAACTTCGAGTTTACGAGGAAACCATTTTTCCTCGTAAAATTCTCGTAAACTTACAAGTAAAATATTTTCTCGTAAACTCGTAGTAAACTTACGTGACTCTTACGAGAAAAATGTCATTTTCCTCGTAAACTCATAGTATCTCTTTTCCTCGTAAAGTCCTAGTAATAATTTACTACGAAATTAGGAGGAATGAATTTGTTACTACGAAATTAAGAGGAACTGGATAGAAAATATCGAATTTAAATCAAAAGCGTGTTTTGTACCTACTTTTCCTAGCAATTTCCTAGTAAATTCGAAAATTCGAAAATTTCTATAAATACCACCATATGTGATTTATTTGAAACACACAAAAAAAAATCAGCTATAAGCTTGATCAAACACAAAAAAAAATGTTCGGTCCGGGAAATATTTTCGAGTTGCGGAAGTGGATGTATTCACACAGAGATAATAACGGGAGGGTGACGAAAGAATTTCTCGAAGGGTTGGAGACGTTTATGCATCAAGCAGATTCTACACCACTCACGCAGGAAAGTGGTAAGATGTTCTGTCCTTGTCGAAAATGTTGCAATACCAAATTAGGCCCTCTTGAAAATGTTTGGAAGCATTTAATAAATAGAAGTTTCATGCTATATTATTATATTTGGTATCAACATGGAGAAGATGCTAGTTGTAGGAATGAAGATAGCAGTAGTAATAGCAATTTTCATATTGAACCGGTTGAGCATTTTCGTAATGAAGGTAGCAGTAGTAATAGCTATCATCACCAAGAGGAACAAATGGTAGATTGTGATAGGGTTCATGATATGGTAGGTGATGCCTTTGTAACTCATGATGATGATGAAATTGAAGAACCTAACTTAGATGCAAAAAAGTTTTATGAAATGTTAGATGCTGCGAATGAGCCAATTTACAGTGGTTGTAGAGAAGGTCTGTCTAAATTGTCGTTGGCTGCTAGAATGATGAGTATTAAAACCGATCACAATCTACCTGAAAATTGTATGGATGCATGAGCAGACTTGTTTAAAGAGTATTTGCCAGAAGACAATGTGTCTGTTGAATCTTATTATCAGATTCAGAAATTGGTATATAGTCTTGGAATGCCCTCGGAGATGATAGACGTTTGCATCGACAACTGCATGATTTACTGGGGAGATGATGAGAAGTTAGAAGAATGTCGATTTTGTAAGAAGCCACGATTCAAACCGCAAGGTCGAGGGCGTAATAGGGTACCGTACCAAAGGATGTGGTACCTACCAATCATAGACAAATTGAAAAGATTGTACCAATCTGAGGAGACTGCTGGAGGGATGAGATGGCACGCCGAGCATACTCAGACGGATGGAGAGATGACTCATCCATCAGATGCAAGAGCCTGGAAACATTTTAACAATGTACATCCACATTTGGATTATGCACTGATGGATTTAGTCCATTTGGAATGTCTGGGAGACAATATTCATTGTGGTCGGTCTTTCTTACACCGTATAACTTGCCACCGGAGATGTGCATGCGACGAGAGTTTCTATTCATGAGCATATTAATACCTGGTCCAAAACATCCAAAAAGATCTCTCGACGTTTTTCTACAACCACTGATAAAAGAGTTGAAAGATTTGTGGTCAACAGGGGTGAGGACATATGATTGTTCAACAAAAACAAACTTTACGATGCGAGCGATGCTTTTGTGGACCATAAGTGACTTTCATGCATATGGTATGTTGTTTGGGTGGACTACACATGGGAGATTAGCTTGTCCATATTGTAATGGAATGACAGATGTGTTTCAGTTGAAGCATGGTAGGAAGACTAGTTGGTTCGATTGTCACCGTCGATTTCTTCCCATTCACCACCCATACCGAAGAAACAAGAAATTGTTCAGGCACAAAAGGGTTGTCAGAGACACTCCCCCTCCATATTTAATTGGAGAACAAATCAAAGCGGAAATCGATTACTACTGTGCTCTAGAAACATCTCCTCGTGGTGGGAATTGGCATGTTCCCAGTAATATGCCTGATTCTTATGGTGTTCAGCACAATTGGCACAAAAAGAGTATATTTTGGGAATTGCCATATTAGAAAGATCTTCTTTTGCGCCACAACCTCGATGTGATGCATATAGAGAAGAACTTTTTTGAGAACATCATGAACAATATATTGAATGTCCCAGGGAAGACGAAAGACAACATAAAATCAAGGTTGGACTTACCCGATATCTGCTCAAGGAGTGAGCTACATATAAAAAGCAATGGGCAAGTTCCAGTTCCAATATTCAGAATGTCATCAGAAAAAAAGTCTGCGTTGTTCAACTGGGTGGCTTCAGAAGTGAAGTTCCATGATGGGTATGTTTCAAATCTCTCAAGATGTGTTGAGAAAGGGCAAAAGTTCTCCGGGATGAAGAGCCATAATTGTCATGTCTTTATGCAGCGACTACTCCCCTTTGCGTTTGCGGAGCTACTACCGGCAAAAGTACATGAAGCACTTTCAGGTAATTAATTAATATAATACGATGACATGATTAATTTATTTATATATATTTATATATATATACTAATGTGGATAATTTTTGTTTTCGTATATATATAAGGAATTGGAGCATTTTTTAGGGATCTGAGCACCCGCACTCTTAAAGTGGAAGTTGTCCAACAACTTCATGAAAACATCCCCGTCTTAATCTGCAACTTGGAGAAAATATTCCCGCCAACTTTTTTCGACGTCATGGAACACCTAGTTGTCCACCTCCCGTATGAGGCATTACTTCGTGGACCCGTGCATTATGGATGGATGTACCAGTATGAAAGGGCCATGAAAACTTTAAAAGGAAAAGCCAAAAACCTAGCAAGAGTTGAAGGTTCTATTGTTGCGGGAAGTTTGACGGAAGAAACATCATATTTCACTTCGTACTACTTTGCACCGAAAGTACGTACAAAGAAACGAGCTCCAAGAAGATATGATGATGGTGGTGTCGTGCCGACATATATGGAAGACGATGTTCCAGACATCTTTTGTCAAATTGGGCGATTGGGTGGGAAATTGAAAGAGATTTGGTGGTCGAGTGATGAAGATGTCCATAGTGCACACCTTTATATTCTTCTTAATTGCGAGCATCCATTGATTGCTTATTTTGAAAGGTAAATATATAAACATACACACTTATATATATGTGTATATATATATATATATATATATATATATATTCAATATTAAATATATAACATAACATACATGATTTTACAGTCAATTTGAGACTCAAGTCGAGGAAGCAATACCTAGTATATCGACAACTGAGTTAGACAAAAGGAAAGATCAACACTTTATCAAGTGGTTGAGGAAACATGTATTTATTTATTACTTAAATTGTATGCACACATTACCACAAAGTAAGTCTAATGTCTAATTATTTTACTTTTTGTTGCAGGTTGATTATGACGATCATGAGTATCCCGCATGGTTTTGCGAATTACTTCAAGGTCCAGTTGCAAAGGTTACTACATCGTCGATGTATTTCACCCGAGGCTATACTTTTCATACCTATGACTATGGTAGACACCGGGCGACAAGTAATTATGGAATATGTGTGAAAGGCGAAACAGATTTCTACGGGATCTTGCAGGAGATTTATGAAGTTCAATTCCCGGGTATGGGATTGAAATGCGTTATCTTCAAGTGTGAGTGGTACGACCCCGTCGTAAACAGAGGTGTTCGGATTAATAAGAACGGTGTAGTTGATGTCAACGGTGGACGAAGGTACACCACTTTTTTTTTTAATATCCAGGTTTCCAGTATGAATTAATTTTTACATATTGATCTTTATTTTTGTAGGTACAACAAGTTCGAGCCTTTCATATTGGCTTCCCAAGCAGATCAAGTTTGCTTCATTCCATACCCTCGGATTACTACCTCGGGAATAAACTGGTTAGATGTTATCAAAGTTACACCTCGAGGACGAATAATCGCTGGAGAAGAACCACCATTACAAGAAGAAAACACCAATGAGATCGAGGAAGCTGAAGCAGAAATTAATGAGTTCCTACCCATTGATCCGCATAATCGTGAATACGAAGATGTTCCTGATCACTCAACGGACGGAGGTGTAGACGACGAGTTTTTAGAAAATGATGATGTTTCAACAGATTACGACAATGTATCCGAATGAATTATCTATGTTTATAAGTTTGTTTAATCACAAAAATGAATTTGGATTATATATGTTTTAAGTTTGTTTAATCACAAAATAAATTTGCATTTGGGGTTTGGGGTTTATGTGTAGAAGAGGTTAGGAGTTTGGTTGTAGAAGAGGTTATAAGTTAAGGAAGTTGTGGTTTGGGGTTTGGGGTTTCGAGTTTAGGGATTTATAAACCCTTTCCTCGTAAAGCCCTAGTAATAGAAAACACGGGCATAGCTGTTTCGTCGTAATGTTCTAGTAAGGTTTTACTAGGGCTTTACGAGGAAAAAAACGCGGGCATAGCTATTTCCTCGTAAAGGGTTTTCCTCGTAAAACCCTAGTACAGCCATTACGAGGACCTTACGAGGAAATAAAAACACAGGCATAGATATTTCCTCATAAGGTCCTAGTAAAATTACTAGGGCTTTACGAGGAAACAAAATTCCTTATATATGCTCGAGCAATCCGGTTTCTCATTTGCTAGTAACCTTCTCTTTAAATCCTCTAAAGGTACTCTCTAATTCGTAGTTAGGTGATTAGATTAGGGAATTTAGATTAGGTGGTTAGTTTAGGGAATTTAGATTAGGTTAGTTTACTTTTATTTAGTGTTTTTTTAAATTATACGGAGAATTAATGTTTTGATTTTTTTTCTTAAATATAGATGCCTAGACAGAGCAAGCTTGCTAAGGCTGCTGGTAGGAGGACGTCGTCTCTTGAGGGGAGTCACTACGGAGATATGTTTGGGCGTCAGGATGCTCCGGGTTCATCTTCGTCAGCTCCCGGTTCATCTTCGATTCCCGAGACTCAGGGAGCTTCTACGGCGTCCCGGGAACCACATCCTCCTCCTCCTCCTCCACCGGTCGGGGTTCATCCCGATTTGGATGTGCCGCCGAACGCACCCTTTGCGGTGTACACGGTGGAGGATATTTTGGTCCTTCCAGGCAGAGAAGGGCTGGCAGAGTTAGATCCTATCCGACGGGACAGCCAAAACGTATTATGGTATGTTTTAATTTTTAAAAAGTTTTTTTAATTTATTTCTTAATTAACAAAATATTTAGAAATTAATCTAATTAATGATTTATTTTGTTTTTTTCCAGGTTTGGTGTTGACAATTGTGTCGGATCTAGCGTCTCGGACTGTATTAAGGGATACTTTCCCGATCCAGCTCCAAACTGGAAGATGACGGCGAGCCACACAAAAAAGACATGGTTCAAATCGTTCGCTGTAAGTTTAATTAGTTAATTTATTTTTAATTATTTAAAATTATTAATATTATTGAACTAATCCGTCTGTTATTTTTTCTGGTTACAGCAAAAGTATCGTTGGTCTATTGGGATTCACAAGCGGGTGAAGAAGGAGTTTGAGGCCAAGGCAAGAGCACGATTGCTCGACATGGTCTACAACTGGAAGGGCGACTATCAGGTATAGATTTATAAATTATAATATATATATAGTTTTAAAAATATTATATATTGACTTTAATTCTATTTTTTTTAAATCAGGTGGATGGTTACGAGGCCGGGAAACCCGATTGCCTCACAACCACGGTGTGGGATGGCCTCATCAGCTTTTGGGAGTTGCCGGACTCGGTCAGAACCTCCAACACAAACTCCGGGAACCGCATGACCAAAGACGAGCATGGCAACACGAAGGTGCTTCACACCACGGGTCGAAAACCTCACGCGGGAATTCGTCTAGACATGGTAAGATGATTTTTAATAACTATTTAATTTTTATTTTATTTGAATATTCCAAATTAATATTTAATTTTATAAATTAATTTTAGGCTAAGGAGACAGGAGTTCTTCCATCTCTAAAAGACCTTTACGAGAGGACCCACCGGAACAAGGCTGGGCAGTTTGTAGATCCTGCTTCCGAGCGGATCTACAACGAGGTTCCTGAGTTGACGAACGCCAGACCCAACTGACTCAGAAGACTGGGAGTCCAGTCATATTATCCACTGTTGAAGTGGATAAAATTTACGAGGAGGTAAATAATTTGGTTTTACTATTAATTTTTAATATTTTTTAAAAAAAATTCTTAATGTTATTAATATTTTTATTTACAGGTCGCCCCTAGAAAAAAGGGGCGTATCATCGGGATTGGCTCGGTTAACGATGTCCCTGCAGCGACATCGTCTTATCATCAGGAGCAACACGATGTCAATGCTCAGCTACGCTCGCAGTTGTCTTCGCTCACCGAGCATGTGACTTCTCTCACCGATGTCCTCGAGATTATGGCGGTTGGAAACCCGCATTTGGAGGAGATGTTGCGTCAGAGACGGGAACGCGGAGGGATTCCAACCCAACAGCATCCACCATCACAGTCACAGCCGACAACCAACTATGGAGAGGATTTGCCGAGCCAGGACGAAGAGTTCGTTCAGCAATTTCACGACCAGCATCCGTAGTTTTTTTTATTTTTAATTGTATATTATGAATTTTAAAACTTTTTGTATATTATTTAGTTATTTATAAAATATTTTGTTTTTATTTTTTATTTATAATTTGATTTTTTTTTATTTTTAAAAATAAAATAATTATATTTATAATTAATTTTTTAACAGGGAAAAAAACATTTCGAAGCAAAATCCTCGTAAAGGTTTCCAAGTAATGTCCTCGTAACAGGTTCTAGTAAGTTCCTCGTAACTATTTACTACGATCTTACGAGGAAAAGCTTACTACGAAATTACGAGGAAAGCCTACGAGGACATTACGAGGAAAAGCTAACCACGTCTTTACGAGGAAAAGTTTCCTCGTAAATTCGCTAGGACCTTACAAGGAAAAAAGCTTTACGATGAACGTGTTTCGATGAAACGCGTTTCCTCGTTATTTCTTAGTAAATGGCCATTTACTAGGAAATAACGAGGAAAACCGGTCCTAGTAATGGAGGAGTTTTCTTGTAGTGTTATAACTTTTTAGAAAAAAATGAAACATATCGTGAAAGATTTTGTAATAGTGATTCAACATTATTTCTCATATTGTAAACACGATCATGTGTGGCGTGAAGCTCATTCAGAAGATGAAGGCATCATCAACTTGCCTAATCAAAACAAAAGCAAAAATCTCATTAAGTACCATGTTCTTGATCTGATAAGCAACAACGTCATACATAGACAGAAAGCCTTACACTTTTCCCATGCACTAAAGAGTCTTGGTTCTTGATATTCTCAAGATCACAAGTTTCAGAAATAGTATGTTTACCAGTAGAAGACAATCGCTGTTTCTTTCCAGAACCTGGAGGTCGACCACAGCCATGTTTGTTAGACTTGTTGTTAATGGTCGAAACATAGGAAGACGACAATGCTAAAGAAACAGAACCGTCTTGTCCATGTTTTCTAGACATCATCTCTTACGTTTCATCAGAGTTTCGCCATGAGGAGGAGCAGCAGCATCAATCATATGAACGCCAACATGATGATGAGCAGCTCGAGTTGCTGCTTGGGAAGGATCACCATGTAAAGGATGAGATCCACTGACTCGTCGCATTGCTGAACCTCTCGACGGAGCTCTGCCTCACGGAGATTATGTAACTTCTCGTTGATTTCCTCTGTCTCTCTATCATCGCTATTTCTGGAGATTCGCCGTCACTACGCTTGAGATCAATATTACTTGAGTCTGAAATTCTCAGCAGAGGCGTTGAGAAAGCTCTGGGAGCATACCTCTTTAGTGACAAAATCCCAATCTTTAGAGCAATGACGTTTGATGGCGTATATATGTTAACAGAGGTATGTGTATTTTTTATTGAACCAACTATGTTATTAAAGTATGAATGGCGTGTATTGTAATTCTTCTAGTAATTAAAGGGATGTTAAGATTAGAAGCTGAAAAGAGCTGTGGTAATGCCACATCAGCTAAAATGGCAAACTTATAAATAATTTACAATATAAAGGTTAACATTTTAAATTGTGTCTCTATTAATAAAAAAGGATATATGAATACGATTAAGTATATGAGTAAGAATCATGTGAAGTCTTATCATATTCACTCTCCCTAAAGTCCGTGACTTGATCTTGCGAACGGAACAAGGTCATGAAGACACGATAATGGGGAGCACCCTAGAGACAGTGTACCGGGTGATAACTTAGTGTCGGATGTTCATATTGGACGTTCAACGATGATGATGATGATGATGATGATGATGATGATGATGATGATGATGATGATGATGATGATGATGATGATGATGATGATGATGATGATGATGATGATGATGATGATGATGATGATGATGATGATGATGATGATGATGATGATGATGATGATGATGATGATGATGATGATGATGATGATGTTAACTCACTAGGCTCGATTAGCCTTTGTGGTTTCTCGGATCTAGTATATATATTGTATTTATATATGAAGTGATTGGCGGGCAATGTGGAAGTGATGTTTAAGATATGATTCACACTGATGGAATAGACAGACTTATATATTTTTTTTTAATAATTACAGAATATATTTTCACCGCATACAAATGGAGTTAATTGCTCGGGATATTTTTGATATCTGTTGGGTTGTGGAATTAGACTCACTGAGTAAACTAGTCACTCATGACTCATTTGTGATGCAGGTAACCAGTAGGTGGAAGACCTTTACTCTAGGACAGGAAGGAACATCATTAGCCAGCGGTAGTTTTATTATCCTTGCAAAGTAGTTTTGATATATCTTATGTATAAAGTTTGTTGACCGAAAACCTCGAGGTTAATCCTTAACATTTTATAAGATGCTTTTGAAAGAATATTATATAATGTATTAAAGAATGTTTCTTTAAGTACGAGTTCCATATGATATTAGTCTTTGTCCGAACGAACTAACTATTGGGTATTACTCATTCGGGTTGAAAAGCTTCGCGTTGTACCTAATAGGATATGTGTACTTTGGTGATTGGCCTAAGGTATGTGGATCTATTCCGGGAACTTCGGGTTAATCGTTTATGTACACATTGTGGCATCTCACTGTGGTTTAAGTTACTAATGATTGATTGTGCATGTTCTTATTTGATTGTTGCACGAGTGGTCGAGTCAACTTGTACTTAGACCAAATCAGGGGTGTCACAGAAGAAGCATCCTTCCAATTGGATCAACACAAGGGTGTACTTCAATAACCAAGCAGTAGCTCTTCCCACTGAAGCAACATGATCGCTTGCTCATTACCCTATGGAACATTAAGCATTCATCACCAGCATAGATCAAGAGTACATTCCAAGGTATTATGAAGAGGCTATGAAGCTTGAATGGAGAGACTCATTTGAAGATGAGTTCAGTATCATGATCAAGAATGAAACCTAGTTTGAAACTGATCTCCCAAAAAGCAAGAAAGCAGCTACAAGCCTGTTGTTATTTACCATCAAATATCTGGCCAATGGGAAACCATAAAGGAAGAAGATAAGACTGGTTGCAAGGGGATACACCCAGGTCTATGGAGAATATTATCTCGACACATGTGGACCAGTGCCTAAGCTACACACCATAAGGATCGTTCTCTCATTGGCAGTTAACTTAGAATGGTATTTATGGCAAATGGATGTCAAGAATGCTTTCCTACAAGGTGAATTAGAAGATGAGGTCTACATGGGACCACCTCCTAGTATGGAACACCTTGTCAAGCCAGGTGATGTCTTGATATTGAAGAAAGCAATCTATGGGTTAAAGCAATCACCAAGAGTTTGATATTATAAGTTAAGCACAACCCTCAATGGGAAAAGGGTTCATCAAATCTGAAGTTGATCACACCCTCTTCACTCTCACCAGTCAACGAGGTATTGTACCCATTCTGATCTATGTGGATGACATTATCATCACATGAAATGATAAGAAAAGTATCTCCTTAACCAAAGTCTTTCTTAAATCATCTTTTGATATTAAAGACTTGGTGAGCTTAAGTACTTTGTAAGGATTGAGATATGCCGATCTAAAGAGGGGGTTGTTCTTATTCCAAAGAAAGTACACACTTGTTCTATTGAATAAGGAAAGTGATCTAGGTGGAAGGGCATCAAAGACTCCTCTTGAAGATGGCTACAAAATGCTGCAAGAGGGAGAGTTTGACTACAAGCCTTATGAAGATGTGAAGCAGTACATGAGAATGGTTGGGAAACTCATCTACCTACCATTACAAGACCAGAAATTTCTTTTACTGTGAATAAAGTCAGTCAACATATGTAAACCCCAAAGATTCATCCTTTGAAGGTTGAGAGGGTTTTGAGGTACTTAAGAGAAGAACCAGGCCAAGGAGTACAAATTGGATGCAATATAAGCATTGAAATTGTTGGATATTATGATGCTGATTGGGCATGAAAGAGAGTGGAAGGAGATCAACTACTGGATATTGCACCTTCATTCGAGGTAATTTGGTGACTTGGAAAAGCAAGAAGAAGAAAGTGGTTTCATGTTCAAGTACTGAGACAAAGTATAGAGCTATGGGGAAGTTTACAACTTAGTTGCCCTAGATCAAGGGGCTGCTTACAGACTTGAGGATTGAGACTACAACACAAATTACTATGCATTGTGATAACTAGGCTGCTATACAGATTGCTAGTAACTCAGTCTTCCATGAGATGACTAAGCACATTGAGGTAGACTATCATAAGGTGAGACAAGCTGTGAAGCAGAAGATCATCCTACATTGTTACATTAGGATTGAAGATCACTTGGCCGACATCTTCACCAAATCCGCAAGTATAAAGGTCTGTGAGTTCATTCATTCATTCAAAGCTTGGACTCATGGATCTCTCATTTCACTGATCTTCTTAACCATGAGGTGTTCTACTCTTTTGCTTTGGCTTAGTTTTTTCCCAAGTGGTTTTTCTAGGCTAAAGGTTTTAATGAGGGAATACTTCATGGTTTCTAAGCTTTACCAGTCCCTATGGTCAAGCTTGAGGGGGAGTGTTGAGATGAAGAAATAAGAAGCAAGCGGGAAACAAATAGATTTGAAATAGACAAAGAGTTGAGTTAACTTAACGAACAAGTATGTCCATATAACCTAGGTCTACATCATGACTTGCAAGGCAAGAAGAAGAGAGTTATCCGGAAATGTAACCAGGAAGCTCTACATGATTTACCTAAGCTCTCTTGCCTTTGGGAATGTTGGGACAGGTCACTTTCAACCTTGTCCTAGAGAGTTGGGACAGTTTGGACTCTTCTACATATTTTTTAAACTTTTTTCTAGGAACCTTACTAGTTTAGTATTTTTCCTAGGATATTTGTTTTACCTATTTAAGGAATGTATCCAGAAACCTAATGAAGCCAGGAATTACGTTCCTCGTTTTTATTGTCTCTCTAAATCTCTAAATCTTCTCTCTCTCTCTCTCTCTCTCTCTCTCTCTCTCTCTCTCTCTCTCTCTCTCTCTCTCTCTCTCTCTCTCTCTCTCTCTCCTCTTTCTCCATGTTCTTCATCTGAAATCTCTTAATTCTCATAATCTCTCATTGCTGTCGATTAATTTTGGCAGATGAGTGTCGATCAACAAAGAAGTGTTGGCGTCGATCGATGTTTGTAGTTTTTCCTTGCGGATGCTACGTTTGATGACTACTGGGTCTGAAAAAAAATAAGCATTTTTCTTTGTTACTTTGTGTACTGCTGGGCATTCACCTGAGAGACAAAAGAATGAAAAAAAAATTGTAGGTAAAATCAAAAGAAAAACTAGACAAAACTTGCAAAACTAATCGAATGGCGATCCTTGCTCCCCGGAAATGGTGCCAGATTTGATACGTACTCAAATTATCCTAGAGCTACTTATTACTCTCTCAAATAAGAGGTTCAGTTGTAATACTTAGGGATCGAATCCACAGAGAGCGAGTGCACACAATAGATTTGATAATCGACTTAGTTAAGCTAGAAAATTAATAAGACTTTAGAATAAGTAAATATGAAAGAGTTGGTTTGTAAACAAGTAAGGAAAATATCTAGATCTAGGACTTTCAGTTAGTGAATTATAATGGATAAAAGCCAAGGGGTTTTCAATCCTAAAATACGAATTCAATTAGTAAAGCTATTAAGTTATATTTATCATATGGCTAAGCTCAGAGTCTACAACCTTCGTGTGCAGATTCAGAATGATCATCGATCGATGAATTTCTTAGTCAAGCATTAAACGACCAGATTCGATTGGTTCACTTAGAATCACTAGACCATTCTCTCTATTGTACCTAGTATTTTAAGCACAATGGTATTTGTTCATGTAACGATTCTAGTCTTGCAGTGCCAATTATCCTAAGATCAAGGTTCTAGTTAGCTACTCTAGAACATAAGCAATAAGCACAATTATGATAATAGATCTAATAATCACCCTAGCAATTATATTGTTGGCTAATCCATCAAAACCATTAATAAACCCTAAATCTAACAAGCTGACTACTCAGACATAGTTAAGCAGAACATAATCATAAACATAGAATATTGCATAAGATAAATAATAGGTATGGAAAGTGGGGTTCCAATTCAAAGCTTAATAAGTCTTGATCTTCTCCCAAAAACCCTCAACTACTATGTTTGTTATGAAAAAAAATCAAAGCTTGTAAAAAAGTCTATTTTTGCATAAAATACTAGCAAATACAGTATAATCTAGGTAAAACTCGTCCATGGGCAATCTTGTAATTTCTTTGACTTGAGCTTCAAGTCAAAAATATTTTGAATTGGGCTACTACGCGTCGACTGTCGCTCGATGGCATGTGTGAGTCGTCGATCGACGCAATGCTCTTTCTCGACTCGTACTTTGCTAAATTTGACCAGCTACGAGGTTCATCTCTTCTTAGAACTCTAGAAAACCTCATAATCTCTACAATGCTCCAAAATGCACTTGAACCTAAAAAGATTTTAAAACACATCATAGACAGACATAACAGAGAATGAACAACCAATTTGAAATTCTTAATGCACCTAAAAATCGGTTTTCAATCATCTTATCTCATTTCTTATGCTCAAAAACTAAATCTCTTTCACTTCTCTTTAATATTCATCTAAAAAATTCAAAATTTTGATTCAAGCTTACGATTCTTGGTGTGTCACTTTCTTTTGAGCTTATGTGTGCATTTTTTTTCAGCTCTGTTCGCCCAGAAGACTTCCGTGTAAGTCTTCTGGATGTAGAAGACTTACACGGAAGTCGTCTGGTCAATGCAGATGTTAGTTTTGCAATTGACTTTTATATGTATTTGTAGAGATGAATTATCTGGAAGTCTTCGAGTTTTCTTTGTTAACAAAAAAATCTTAAAAATAACATGTTAGTTTTGCATTTGACCTAATTGTGTCAGAAAATTGATTTTTTTTTCAGACGACTTACAAGGCTGAAAAATAAAACTTAAATATTTAATATTTACTAGACGACTTATATGTAAGTCTTCTCAGGTTACTTTTGCATTTGAAAAATAAAACTTAAATATTTTAATTTTACTCAGATGACGTACATGTATATCTTTCAGTAGACGACCTACACGAAAGTCTTCCAAAATTTTTTTCTGATATCCTGGTCAAACCTTGGATATTACAGAAGACTTACACGTACGTCGTCTGGTTAAAATTAATTATTTAAGTTTTATTTTTTAATTGAAAAAGTAATCTGAGATGACTTACATATAAATCGTCTAGTTAATATTAAATATTTAAGTTTTATTTTTCAGCTAGTAAGTCGTCCGGAAAAATTCAAATTTCTGACACTATTTGGTCAAATGCAAAAGTAACATGTTTATCCTAGACGACTTACTAGGAGGTCTTCTATGGTATTTTCGAAAACAATTTGAAAACAAAAGTAAGACAATATTTACAAAGGAAGACTTCCAAAGAAGTCTATTATAGAGTAGACCTCTCTAGAAGTCTTCCTTTGTAAATTTTCAATTGCAAAAATGACCTTATTGACGACTTTCGTGTAAGTCTTCTGGAAGACTTCCTTGGAAGTCGTCAATGTTTAATAAAATTTCATTTTCTCTAAAACTATGAATACTTTTTCTTGTTAATTCATATATATTAGTTGATATTTGGGTTCATGAATGAAATTCATAACTTATTTGGTTTAATTTTTGAGTTTACCAATATTTATGTTTATTAACGTTTCTAGCTAATCTGAGAAGACTTTTGTGTAAGCTTGCTGGAAGACTTCTTTGTAAGTCTGATGTCTTCTACATTAGTTTCTGCTTGGAAGTCTTCTACATTTGTTTTTGTAAAATTGTTAAGTAACTTTAAGATATATTTTTTAACTTTTAAAAGTATTAGGTAACTTCCAAAATATCAAGTAATATAGTTTAATGTATCTTCTTAGATCATGAGATATACTTTTAACTTTCATGAAATTTAAAATTTCAATTTTCACTTAAAAATTAATTTTCTGCTTATAGTTCAATTTTTCACTTTAAATTTAAGTCTTTCAGAAGACTTCCCTCAAGTCTTCCAGTGAAACTGTTATATGTTTGAACTTATGTAATATTTGATATGTTGTGAATTTGGTTAAGTTTTCTTGGCATTTTTTTCCTTAGTTGTAGTAAATTTGACTATTTTTTGTATTATTGTGTTTTGCTATTAAATTTGTATCAATAACTTCAATAATATCTCTTAAATTTACAAAAAAAAACAAAATTAAAAGTGTATACCTACAAATCACAAAATGACCATAAACAAAACTATTATAGATCATTCCTCCACAAAAACAAACTGGACTCTACTTGACTTGAGAGAAGACTCTCTCAGAAGACTAGCACAATATATGTTAGAAGACTACTGAGAAAACTTCATGTAAGTCTTCTAGAAGACTTCCCAAAAGTCTTCCAAAGTCTAACTCAGATTTGAAAACCTGCAAATTCAAAAATGTTGAAATGACATCAAAACAGAGAAAATAAGTGGAATATGAGATATGTCTAACTTTAAAAAATACACATAAATACATATTCAAAAATAGATATACCTTTAAAGTAGTATAAGATGAGAATCATATAATAAAAAACCTGCAAAACAAGATGAATTAGTGAGAAAGAAATGAGACAAAAAATGATAAATTAATAGAAAGTTTTAGTTTAGGAAAAAGGTAAAAGCTTTAAGTAGCCAAAGACTTACCAACACTCTACCCTAGAGATTTACCTAAATGCTCAGATTTGTTATGAAATAGAAGATATGGGAGAAAATTTTGCCAGAAGATTTCCTGGAAGTCTTCTAGTGCATTAATTGTTAGAAGAGTTCCGAGAAGACTTCCGAGAAGACTTCCCTGAAAGTTTTCCAAATATGTCTCAGATCTGAAAAACCTTCATATCCAAAAGTATTCAAATGGCTTCAAAACATAGAAAAACTTCAAAAATAAGGTAAGAGCTTAAAACAACAAAAAGAGTTTTCAAAGGATAAGATCTTTAAGCAACAAGGGGTTACCAAATGAAAAAAAAAATTATTTATAAATTTACCTTTAAAGGAGTGGAAGATGAGAATCATGTAATAAAAAACCTGCAAAAACAAAATAAATCAGTAAAAAAAGACATGAGATAAAAATGAGAAATTGATATAAAGTTTGGTGTTTTTATGTTCAAAAAGATTAGAGAGAGGTTGGAGAGTTTTAGAATGAGAAACATTACATTTTTTTGTAGCCATTTGAGAGGAAGAGAAAATGTGTAGTTTTTTTTATATAAGGAGACACAATTCCAATAAACTACTTTCAATTCATACGACTTTCAAGTAAGTCGTCTAGAACACTTATTTGAAAGTGTTCTCGACCCTAAATTTACTGTCGCCGAGAAGACTTTCCCAGAAGTCGTCTTATGTAAATATTATTCATCAGATGACTTCCTCGAAGTCGTGTAGACCCTAAATATAAACTCTAAAGTTAATTAATTAACTAAGTACTTTCTTATAATCAAATCAACTTAAAAGTGTTTAATATAAACATAACTAAATACATATAGGTAAAAATTTAATTTTTGAATAAAAATGATAAGTTTCCAAAAATTGACTCTAAGAATACAAACAATACTACAACATATGTTATCAAACTCTAAACCACAAAATACCATGACTTACTACATTCACTCATCTATGTTGAAAATAATTCAATTTTACTATATCTTAACTTATATCATTTACAAATATTTATAATTACATGATCTCAAATTTTTCCCCTGAAAAAAAAATATATTTTATAAAATTTATAAATTATTTTTAAGATCAACTATATGAGACGACTTTTAGGAAGTCGTCTGGAAGACTTCCAGAAAGTCGTCTAGACAACTTACACAAACTCAGAAGACTTCCGAGGGTTATATTCGTAAAAATAAATTTTTGTTTTTTGTTTGTTCATAAGGGGTTGGTTGTATTTTCACAAGGCTTTTGGGTTAGTTTTGCATTTGATTGATGTTTGAATATACTTTTGTATTTCAAATCAATTTTTGAGTCATATTTGGTAAATTCCGCTATATTTTTTTATCTTTTTAATTTTAAGCTTTGCCTCCAAAATGATAGCCCATAACTTTAAACACTAAATCTAAATTAGCTAACTCAAGAGATAAAAACGTATATTTACACCAAATAAAGTATATTCTAATCATTTTTCTTCTTAAATGTTATTTTGGTGATAAAAATATTTTAAGGTATATCTTAGGTGTTTCTCATTATATAATGGAGAACAAAAACAATACTCCATTTGTTTCATATTAAGTGTCCTTTTATAGAAATTTGTTTGTTACAAAATAAGTGTCTTTTTGATTTTTGATGCAAATTTTTTAACTTTTTACTGCAATTTATTTTTCTGTTGGTTGAAATATGGTTCGGTGTATAGGTAATTGTGTTTTTATATAAAAAGTATACAAAGTTAATTATTTTTTTAATCCGTGTGCACAAAGTTAAAGTGACACTTAATATGAAACATAATATTCCCTCTGTTTCGTAAAGATGTATGTTTTAAAGTTTTCACACTTATTAAGAAAACATATAATATTTTAGTTACCAATATCTTATTTTCCGTAGTCAATAATATTTTAATAATGTACTGAAAGTGTAAAAAATATAATTTTTTGTAACAATTTTCTTTTCTAAAATATGGATCTTTTCGTACGGAGGGAGAATTATTTAATATGAAAGTTATCCATGTGTATACAAACGAGATATATAGAGACAACAAACATTATTTTCGAAAAAATGCATTATTAGTCATTTTCCAATTTCCACAAGCCATTGAAATCTTTGGCATTGAATATGACGTTAACAACATGAGATACGATACAAACAAGGTGAAGATAAATAATTTGTTGTTGTAAATCTCGTGTCTTGCTAGAGGTTTGATCTCGAACTAGAACTAGGTTAGAGAGAGAGAGAGGTAGGCGGCTAGGTTAGATTGTGTCTAAGACTTGTTCTTATTGTTTTTCTTGTGTATCAAATAAGTACAATAGAGACACACATATATATGAGCATATGGCCGACTTGCCCACATCTTATACTCGATGTGGGACAAGTTTACAAGACTAAATATCGGCCAAGACAAATGGTAAATGGGCTGGCCCAATCCGAGATTCATATGGGCCAATGGCCTAAGTGTAGATCAAGAAGATAAGCTCACTTATGTGCATTCCAAAACCATAAGGTTTAAAACACTCCCCCTGAATGCCATAACCATCTAGAGTTCGCAATGCGTTTGGTATACTGCCTGATTAAACCTCTCTATGGTAAACCTAAAACCCAATGTGGTAAAAAGGGAAGCCATTGACAGGAAAAAGAGTACAGCCGCATTACTCCCCCTGAAGTGAACATCACTGAAGGCTTTTCAATGATCGCATACCAATCTGGAACATGAGCTTCTTGAGCGTGCAAGTTGGTAATGCCTTGGTGAAGAGGTCAGCTGAGTTCTCACTGGATCTGACTTGGAGTACCTTGACCTCGCCTTCTTTCTGTAGATCATGGGTGAAGAAGAACTTGGGGAGAACATACTTCGTCTTGTCACCCATGATGTATCCATCTTTGAGTTGGGCTATGCAGGCCGCATTGTCTTCATAGATGATGGTCGGTTCATCTTTTCCATCCGTGATCCCACATGATGACCGAATTTGATGTGTCATGAGTCTCAACCAGACACACTCTCTGCTTGCTTCATGTATAGCCAATATCTCTGAATGATTGGATGATGTTGCTGATATAGTCTACTTGACTGATCTCCATGAGATGGCTGTGCCTCCATATGTGAAAACATAGCCTGTTTGAGACTTAGCAGTATGTGGGTCGGATTGAAAATCTGCATCAGCAAAACCAATCAAACTTTCTTTGTTTTGGTTAGAGTAAAACAATCGTACATCCTTAGTTCCTTGCAGATATCTTAGGATGTGTTTGATCCCATTCCAGTGCCTTATGGTCGGACATGAACTGAACCTTGACAAAAGACTCACAGCAAAACAGATGGCAAGTCTAGTATGTGTAGTTAAATACATTAAGGCACTGATGGCACTGAGGTAAGGATACTCCGGACCGAGCACCTCTTCATCCTCTGACTTTGGTCTGAAAGGGTCAGTTTCAAGAGCAATGGATCTTACAACCATAGGACTGCTAAGTGGATGACATTTATCCATCTTAAACCTTTTAAGAACCTTTTCTATATAGGTCTTTTGATGCACAAGGATTCCATCTGTAAGATGTTCAATCTGCAGTCCCAGGCAAAACTTGGTCTTTCCCAAGTCTTTCATCTCAAATTCTTGTTTGAGGTACTCAACTGTTTGAGCAATTTCTTTGGCCGTTCCAAGTATGTTTAAGTCATCAACATACACGGCTATGATAACATAACCTTGGCTCGATTTCTTAATGAATATACATGGGCTTACTTGATCATTCTTGTAGCCCTCTTTCAGTAAGTATTCACTTAACCGACTGTACCACATTCGACCGGATTGTTTCAATCCATACAAAGCTTTGTTAAGCTTGATGCAATGTTGTTCTCGAGAACCTTTGGCATTCTTTGGTATTTCTATATCATCTGGTACTTTCATGTATATTTCATTATCCAGTGGACCATAAAGATATGCGGTTGCTACATCCATTAACCGTAAATCCATATTTTCTCTTATGGCCAGACTGATTAGGAATCGGAATGTTGTTGTATCCACCACGGGAGAATAAGTCTCCTTATAATCGATTCCTGGTCTCTGTGAGAATCCTTGTGCAACAAGTCGGGCTTTATACCTCATGACTTCACCGTTCTCATTTCTTTTCCTCACAAAGACCCATTTGTAGCCCACTGGCTTTATATCATTTGGTGTTCGGAATATAGGACCGAATACACCTCTCTTCTTAAAAGAGTTTAACTCCACATTTATGGCTTCTTTCCACTTGAGCCAATCTTTTCTTTGCATGCATTCATATATTGACGTGGGTTCTAGATCCTCATCATCTTGTTTGATGATCTCAAGTGCTACATTGTATGCGAATATATCATTCATGTCGACATGCTTTCTGTTCCATTGTTTTCCAGACATGATATAGTTTATGGAGATCTCTTCATTGTCCGGAGGTTCAGTACCCTGAGTTTTGGCGTCCCAAATCCCATTAGGTACCTTAGCATCCGTACCAATGCTCATGTCTGTGGATTCTGGTACGTCCGGAATGAGTCCGTACATTGGTTTGCCCGCGTCCCGGAGCCTCAGGACTGATGGGTCGACCACATCGACCAGATCCTTGTGCCCCTCGACCACGGTTTGTTTTGCACCTTTCTTAGTCATGAGAGGGGCCTTATCTTTGGAACCAATTGGTCTGCCACGTTTGAGACGTGCTTTAGACACTGTAGCCACTTGGTTATGTCCCTTTTGGACATTTATTCTTATTGGTGCATTAGCAGCTGGTATATATGATTTAGTCATTATGTTTGGGTCGGTAAAGGAATCTGACAATTTATTAGCTAGCTCTTGTAGATGTATAATCTTTTGAACCTCAAGATCGCATGCTTGAGTTCGAGGATCTTGCCATGTGATGGATGTATGATTCCATGTGATTTCTTTTACCAGTCTGCTATTGTCTCCCCCTAATGTCGGATACTCAGATTCCATGAAGTTGCAATCTGCATACCTGGCCTTAAATAGATCACCCGTGGTTGGCTCGAGGTATTTTATGATCGAGGGAGATTCATATCCGACATATATTCCCATCCTTCTTTGAGCTCCCATCTTTGTTCTTTGTGGTGGAGCAATTGGATAATAAACGGCGCATCCAAATGTTTTTAGATGGGAGATATCTGGCCCTCGACCCATTAAGAGTTGGGATGGCGAATACCTATGCTCATTGGACAGTCTGATGCGTATTAACTCCGCAGCATGTAATACTGCGTGACCCCAAGCTGTGGTCAGTAAGTTACTTTTCATGAGTAAAGGTCTAGCAACCATTTGAATTAGTTTAATAAAAGATCCAGCTAGACCATTTTGTGTATGGACATGTGCCACGGAGTGTTCAACTGTTACCCTCATGGACATACAATACTCATAAAAGGCTTGGGAAGTGAATTCACCAGCATTGTCGAGACGTATAGTCTTTAAAGGAAAGTCTGGAAAGTGTGCTCGCAATCTGATGATTTGGGCAAGTAGTCTAGCTAAGGATAGATTACGTGTGGACAATAAACACACATGGGACCATCTTGTGGACGCATCAATGAGTACCATGAAGTACCTAAACGTTCCACTGGGTGGATTGATTGGTCCACAGATGTCACCTTGAATCCTTTCCAGAAAACCTATTGTTTCCTTTGTTATTTTGACTGGTGATGGTCTGACTTGAAGTTTCCCTTGTGCACATGGCACACATGTATAGTTCTTAGGGATAACTCGTCTACCTTTAAGGTTATGACCATTTGAGTTCATGATAAGTCTACGCATCATAGAAGTCCCATGATGCCCTAGGCGGTCGTGCCACAAGTTGAAATTCTCTTTGAACTCTTTGCTTATTATAGCATTGGCTTCGACCGCACTGATCTTGGCATAGTAAAGACCAGTGGCCATAGCTGGTATCGTTTCCAAGACCTTCTTATGGTCATGGTCGAGTTCATATATATTCAAGAACTCTTTGGCTCCTTCTCCAATTGTCTCAATGTGTAGACCATTCTTGCGAATATCTTTGAAGCTCAGAAGGCTTCTCATTGAATCGGGAGAGTATAATGCTTCATCTATTTCTAGATGTGTTCCATTTGGTAACAGAACATAAGCTTGGCCGTGGCCTTTTATAAGTGATGATACACCTGCTATTGTGTTTACATTGGCATCTTTCAATGTTAGATCGACAAAGAATGCCTTATCCTTTAGGATAGTGTGGCTTGATCCACTATCAACCACAAGTGTGTCCATACTTCCTTTCATTCTAGACAATAAAATATAGTCTGAATCATTCATATATTATAATGAAAGGAGTAACAAAGTTTCATAAAATAATAAAAACATTTAAAATATAAAGATCCTAAACACCAAAATATCACTTCTATTCTACTTGGTTATTACTTCAACATGTCTGAAGTTTCATGATCCGTAGGATCGTCTTTGCTATGATCAATTTCGTGATCTGTGGGATCTTCTTTGTCGTGATCAAAGTCACCCTCATCATCCTGATACATCATATGAGCTTCTGGATTCTTGCCTTTTAGACTCCCTTGATAGAGGTCAACCAGATACTTAGGGGTTCGGCAATTCTTTGCCCAATGTTTTATCAGACCGCATCTGTAGCAAGGTGAAGTCCCAGGATTCTGTATCCTTGAAGATGTCCCAGTGCCTTTGCCTTTACCACGTCCATGATTGGACTGGTTTGGACGATCATAAGGGGTAGGACGTCCTTTGTTATGGCTACCACGTCCACGTCCTCGCGTTTGACTTCCACGGCCGCGTCCTCGCCCATATGAGGAACTGCGACCCTTTTAGTCATAATGGACATGGTTGGCCTCTGTATCATCCTTAGGCTGGGCATGTTTTGCCTCTGGGACAAGCTTAGTACCTGGGGGTCTAAGCTCACTGTTCTTCAAGAGCAGCTCATTGTTCTGTTCTGCAAGCAATAAACAGTGAATGAGTTCACTGTAGGTTTTGAAACCCTTTTTTCTATATTGTTGCTGAAGCAACATATTGCTTGAAGACATTGTCTGGAATGTCTTTTCTAACAGCTGCGTATCAGTTACAATCTCGCCACATAGCCTCAATTTTGAGACTATCCTAAACAAGGCTGAATTGTACTCGTTCACAGACTTGAAGTCTTGAATCCTGAGGTGTATCCACTCATAGGTGGCTGCTGGATGAACCAGAGTCCTCTGATGATCATATCTCATCTTGAATTCTTTCCATAGCTCATATGGATCATTCACTGTGAGGTATTGAGCTTTCAAGCTTTCTTCTATGTGATGTCGGATGTGCATAAGGGCTTTTGAGTTTTCTCTCTTGCTGGCATTGTTATCTTCAATGATGCAATGCTCTAGGCCTTTGGCTCCAAAAGATATCTCAATGTCTAATGCCCATTGCAGGTAATTGTCACCTTTGACATTGAGGGGTGCAAAGTCCAAGTTTGTGATGTTTGGCATCTGAAAATAAGATTCAGATTGCTTAGGTCTTATTATACCGCATCTCTTTTCCATTTAAAATCGTAATGAAAATCAGTTTTAAGACCGATTGGACAAGCACATGGTCTGGCTGTATGTCGTGGTACGCTTCATCGACCCATGTGGTTTGTGGTCTATCCGCACGTATTGGTGCGGGTCATCGACCATCCGCGATCTAGACGTATCGGGTACACATCATCGATCGTTGCGGATCATGGTCTAGCCGTACCTGAGGGTACGCATCATCGACCTGCACGGAACATGGTCTATATGCATGGTGCATGTTTGTGGTTTGACCGCGGGTCGTGGTTCGTACGGATCGTTGCGGGTTGTACAGTATGGTACGTGACTGGTTGTACCGCATGGTACGTACCGTCCATCGTCCGTGTTCGTGATCCGTTCGTACCGCATGGTGTGTACCATCGACCATCCGCGGTTCATGGTTTAATCGCGGGTTGTGGTTCGTATGGATCACCGCGGGTTGTACTGTATGGTACGTGACTAGCCGTGCCGTCTATCATCCGTGTTCGTGACCCGTTCGTACCGCATGGTACATACCACCGACCATCTGCGGTTCGTGGTCTAGCATCATCGACCATAGGTCTAGCATCATCGACCAATGCATGTAATCTCATGCAAAAACAATCTTTCCTTATTTATTCTAGGGTTTTAGGATTTAGATCTTATACTTTTAGAAATTTGGAAAATTTCCTTTTTAGATAAGTTTCCTTTTTAGGTAAGTTTCCTTTTTAGGTAAGTTTCCTTTTTTAGGTAAGTTTTCTTTTTGGGTAAGTTTCCTTTTTGGGTAAGTTTCCCTTTTGGCAAGTTCAGGTAGTTTTAGGTAAATTTCCATTTTAGGAAAGTTTCCTTTTCTGATTAGGTTTTCTTTTTATGATTAGGTTTTCCATTTAGGTTAGGTTTTCTTAAATCGGATTAATTTAGGTTTTTCTTTTTAAATTAGGGTTTTCCTTTTAGGTTAGGTTTTCCTAAATCGGATTGATTTAGGTTTTCCTTTTTGGATTAGGGTTTTAGAGGTTTCGATTGTCTAGCACCCTAACAATGAACATCTAGCAACCTAATGGTTCGATTTCAATCTTAGCAATGGCGAAAATTCAAAAACCAAACCGTGATAACCTCAATATAAGTTTTAAAATCAGATCTAAACATCTACGTTTAAAATCGGATGAACCTCAAGATAGGTTTGATGACATACCTTAATCCTTGTCGATTTTTCTCCTTGGTTTCCTTTTGGGAACCTTAAACAATCAATCAAAGAAAGATATAAAGTGGATTAGTTCTTAGATCTAAGAATCGATCGATCAAAAAAATTAAGAGAGAGAGAGAGAGAGGTTCGCCGATTAGGGTTCCGGGTGGTGTTGGGGTTGTGCCGGCTTGTAGAGCTTTGAACTAGAACTCGAGATGGTTTTGCTTAGAGCAGGATCGTGCTGATAACGTGTTGTAAATCTCGTGTCTTGCTAGAGGTTTGATCTCGAACTAGAACTAGGTTAGAGAGAGAGAGAGGTAGGCGGCTAGGTTAGATTGTGTCTAAGACTTGTTCTTATTGTTTTTCTTGTGTATCAAATAAGTACAATAGAGACACACATATATATGAGCATATGGCCGACTTGCCCACATCTTATACTCGATGTGGGACAAGTTTACAAGACTAAATATCGGCCAAGACAAATGGTAAATGGGCTGGTCCAATCCAAGATTCATATGGGCCAATGGCCTAAGCGTAGACCAAGAAGATAAGCCCACTTATGTGCATTCCAAAACCATAAGGTTTACAACATTTGTAAACTTTTCAATACAATGCTTCATATATCCGTGTCAGATAAAATAAATGATATCGAGTAAATAAGACACATCATTTATTATAGAAGTTTTCGATATGAAACTTACTTAAATTGGCTACTACATGAAAATAAATGTTAACGCGATATCGATTAAATAAAAATATAGCACCAAAAAGAGGAATACAATAGTCAAAATGAGAAAGAAATTGTTTACCAAGAGAGGAGGGTGTAATTGGATTTCACATGATCCACGAGTTTAATCTTGCTCTATTGGCAAAACAATTATGGAGGCTAGTACAATACCCTGATTCGATGGTGACCAGAGTTCTGAAGGGAAGATATTACAGGATGAGCTCGCATTTACGAGTAAATTCTGTAAACAGTCCTTCTTATGTGTGGAGTAGCATTTCTGCGGCAAAGGAGCTTTTGTTACTGGGGATAAGACAGAAGATACACTTTGGGTATGAAGTTAAAGTGTGGGAGGATCCATGGATCCCAACGACACCTGCTAGGTCAGCTACACTTGTGGCACCAATTATGAATCCAAATATGAGGGTCAGTGATCTTATTAATCAGGAATCAAAGACATGGGATGTTGGCTTGCTGGAAAAATATGTCAACCCTGACGATATACCTCTTATTAGGAGTTTGACCATAAGTACGACTCATCGACGGGACACATTCTTCTCGAACTACACAAAGAATGGACAATATACGGTCAAGTCCAAATATTGGGTAGTCCAGAATCTCCTCAAGGAGAAAAATGAAAATGAAGTGCTAGAGCCAAGTGTGACTAAGTTTCAAGCCTTTGCTTGGAAGCTAAAGGGGCCAAAGAAAATTTGTCATCTTATATGGCAATTGTTAATTGGACACGTGGCAGTAACAAGGAATTTAGTAAGGCGGAATATGAGATGTGATAACTACTGTCCAAGGTGTGGTGAACCAAAGGAATCTGTAACCCATGCTATTTTTTAATGTCCGCGTGCTTTACAAGTTTGGGCACTATCATCAACTCCAACGAGTCAAGATATCTTTCCAGTACCAAGCATCAATGCGAACATGGACTACCTATTCTGGAGGAAGAACAACATAATTGAACCTGAACAAGACAGAGATCCATATCCCTGAATAATTTGGTATATTTGGAAGGCTCGAAATGATAAACTCTTTAGGGAATATATAAGGATCCTCTAGAACTAGTAAGATATGCTGAGAGTGAATGTTAACCTTGGTTTGCTGCAAACGAGGTGGTGCCATCAGTGATACAAGGGAACAATGACGAGGAATCCCAAGTCTTAAGCTTGGGTAATATCTGCTTAATAGATGGATCCTGGACAGGCCATGATCAATTTAGTGGCTGTGGATGGGTCTGGATGGACAGTGGTGGGAATCGTCAACTCATGGGAACACGAAATATACCTAGACGAGAATCAGCGTTGCATTCGGAAGTAGAAGCACTGCGATGGGCAATGGAGAATATGCTTCAACATTCGACATGCCAGAGCTTCGGTACATATTGCAAGGAACTGATTGCTATGATCAAGGACCCTCACGCTTGGCCAAGCTTTGCTACGGAACTGGAGAGGATAGAAACGCTACTGATTTGCCTCTCGGACTTCAAAATCTCTTATATTCCTCGAGCGTGCAACCAGTTTTCAGATTTTTTAGCTAAGACAGCTAAATTCTTCTATAGGGAATTACTTTTTATTGGTTGTTTTATTTCAGTCTGGTTACCTAGACCACCTCAAGTTTGAGTAATAGAATAGCCGTTTGCCGTAAAAAAAAATATATAGCAACTAAGTATTTATATTCTAAGTGTTATTTGGATGGTACATAAACAATGCCAACACTGACTTAAATTTGGAGAATCTAATGTTTAATGTCCCAAATTAGATCTGCTAAACATTAAAAGTAAAATTTTAAATTGTTCATGTGTCTTCACCATAGTAATTTAAAAAGAGAAAAAGATGACATGGCTTGGTGAAAAGATGACATAGCTATCATTATATTATGACATGTACATTTTTAATGGTAAAGATATTTTATAGTAAGATTCCTAGAATAAGATAGAGCTAAATTTGGTTACATTCCATAATTTAAATCAAAATATAGATTATTAATAAAATACTAAAATGTAATGATCACACGTATTTTAAATTCTATTTTAACTTATGATAAAATTTAACAAATTTTGTATAAATATCTATATTTTGTTCTAATTAATTATATAAGTGTATATCAACACTTATAATTAATATAGTGTTGATTAAACTATAAAATTATAATATCTGAAAATATACTTAACAATTATTATAAGTATTTAATAATAATTTTGTATGTATTATAATTTAAGATATAAATGAATACATTTTAAATAAAGAAAAGTTAAAATATGGCTCAAAAGGCACAAGTAAATGATATCAAAATAGTTACCTTCAACCAAAAAAGCAACACCATAGCAAATACATATTTATAACAAAAAAGAAAATATATATTTAGTTTTTAAGCCTGGAAATTTTTTGGGATCCCTACAATTATAAGTTATAATAGTTTTTATTATATGTATGCATATTCATAAATCATCATAGATGGACAACTAATTAAATTTATAAATTTATTTTATATGAATTTAAAAGTGATGCAATACATTAATTTTTTGATTATGGCAGTTTATTGAAATAAATAAATTATAAATTTGATAAATTTAATAATTTAAACCAACATAAACTTAACAATAAGATGTATTTATTATATATATATATATATTACATATTAAGTAAGTCTATTCATTAAATATAAATATAAATATAATGTACATAAAATTATTTATTTATACCTTAATGTTTAATAAAAGTTAAGTAATTAGAAAGTAAATTAAGAGGTATTAACCAAACATGAAATATATAAATTAAATGCTTATTTAGTAATATTAATTTTAACTTTAACTTGCGAAGCAAAATTCAAAATATTTCAAAAAGTTAAGTAATTTATTTTAAAATTTTTATTTGTGTACATGGTGCACTAAACACCTAATTAACAATTTAGGAGCGTAAGAATTGATAAAAGTTGTCTGTCATCTAGTTGTGTGTTCACCTTTCTTTGAATATTACTTGCACCTTTTAAACTGTTAGGACATATTATTTTGCTTAGACACTAATTTGTGCTGGGCCGAGCCTGTACATATAAGTTAATAATGACTAGAAAGATCGATTTACTTATAAACTATCATGAATACCCACCTAAAAAAATTTTTATCTTCAAAATAGATTTTAAGAAAAAAAAAGATCAAAATAAATTTTATTAAATATATGTAAATATATATTTATATCTTTTAGGTTAACTAATTTACATTTAATGTTTAAAGTTATATGAGAATTTTTTTGAGGTAATATTTAAAAATAAAATAAAAATATTAAATTTTTAAATTAACAAAAATCTATTTTTTTGAAGTAAATTTTGGCGACAAAAGCTTAAAAATATTATTCCAGAAATTTGTCCTATAACTATTCATCAAGATTTATTAGTGTCTCGCCAAATATCTAAAAGTATAAGTTTATTTTTGTTAAATAAAAAACAATTACACAATCCGTGGGTGGGTTAGCGGGTCAAGCAGGGTGGGGTTTGACTGGCACTAGTAAGAGCCGTAAACGGAGCAAACCAATCGGACACCCTCCGTCACTGTAAATGGCATTTCGTAGGGTTTTACTCTCTCAACTCCGCCGATCTTGTTCGTCTCTCTCTCCTCACCATGTCTCCGTCCCGTCCCAGCCGCTCCTCCGTCCTTTCCAATCCCGGCTATTTTCAACTCCCACGGACCTGGACTTTGAACTGAGTCGACTCAGAGACGATTCGATCACTGGCCTAGGCCTAGGCATAGGAAGTGGTGGTCATGGATTAGATTTTGGCCAGGAATCGACCCGACATGTTATCTCGTTGCTAGATTCATACCATCACCTCACTGGATTGCCCTGGTAAGACATAGCTGTTGTCTTGATCAGACATAACGTGGTGAAAGATGGTTTCTTTCAGAGCACTTTGTTTTTGTTTCTTAGTTGGTTAATTTCCCTCAGATGAATTGCCAGGTGGGTCGTGATTGCTTCCTCTACTGTGGCTTTTAGAACGGCTTTACTTCCTCTCCTCATTTTGCAGCGCAAGCAGACAAAAACCATTTCGCAATTCTTACCTAAGTGTCAGCTTCTTCTCCCCTTTTCAGAGCATTTGTTATTGATTAGTTGCTAATAGTTTGATAGTGGTTTTCTAGTACCGCCTTTTTGGCCTCCAAAGGGTTCAGGAAGGAGTGCTGTTGAACAGTTCATGCTCTTTCGGAAAGAAAGGAAAGCTCTCGGCTGCCCTTCATTCTTGTGGATTCCTGCTTATTTCTCCATCCAGGTGATGCTTGATTAAAATAACTGTAACTGCGTCTTTTAGTTATTACCAGTGTAAATGTATTGGAAATATACTTCTTTGGGTGGAAGTAAGTTATAGGCCTTACTCCTCATTCTTGTTCCTTGCAGATCTCATGTTTTTTCTTGTGGATAACTAGCATTAGAAGAATGTCACTTGATCATCATCCTGGCTTTGATACGGTAAGTCGCCGATATAGTTTTCTTGTCTTTCTGTCTGTCATTTTTTCAGCGTGTTTTTTATAGCTACTATTTCATGCCGTTGAGTCCTTTGTTTCCTTGCTTGCAGGGTGGGGCTTTATGGTTCCAGAATTTGACTGAAATTCCCAACGGTCTTTATGGTCCACTTTTCCCATTTTTGATAGCTGGTTTGCATTACACAAACACTCAGGTAACTACTCTTGTTTCTTTCATTGAATCATGTAACTTAAGTATGAACTATGCTACATCCCATCAGCTGGCTGAGATGTGGTTTCTAGTGAACTATACTTCCTTATATTTTCTAGGTCCCAGCTTGTTTGAAATATATATATTTACATTTTTCTTGCAGATCGCTTTTGCAGCTTCTTCAGTTCACAAAGTTGATAAATTTGCGGAATTAGCAAAAGTGAGTTCTCGTCTTTTGCAATGCAATTTAATAATATGAACATATACATTTTGGTGAACTTTTTGGTCAGAGAAGTAACTGTCCTAGCACCAAGTTAAATACCAATTGCTCCCGATCAAGTGTTTCTTTAGGCATGCTACTTGACAATTGACTGGTGCTTCTGTTTTCGTCTGCAGACTTACAAGATATTTTTGAACATTTTGACATTTGCTCTTTATTTCCTTGCGTTCCAAATGCCGCAGGTAAATTTTTCTTTCCGACATTTGCTCTTTAAAGTTGACACATTCCTGTTTTCGGTTGTTTGTGTATTTTGATACGTTTTAAGGTTCTGCAAAACTCTTAAAAGTTTGTTTTTCGAACTACAGTAGACTATCTGCAGAGTCATATGTAGTTTCCATTTTTAACGTAGTGTCTGGGTCAGTTTTGTTTAAGAGCTATTGTTCCAGTTTCTTACTACTCCGTGGAACCCTTTTCTCTCCATTCTTTCTAACAGTTCAATATTTCTCTTTTGTTTCACAATTACTTCTCAGGGAAGTCTGCTTTACTGGTCTACCAATTTATCATTCAGCATAGCTCAGGTTTGTTCTAATGATTGCATACTAAGAACTACTAAATCAGTTTGACTTTTTGATGGTATCTAACGGGAAATTGTGTTTGTATCTATCGGGAGGTATTTCTTTGGACCAATTGAGAGAAAACGCGAGGAGTTCAATACTTTTTGTCTTGAATTCAGGCAAAACTTGAGATCTTAGTTAAACTCGTTAAGATTAATTATTTCGTGAAAATTGACCAGACCAAGAATTACTGAGGATGTTGTTAGTTTTGAACTCATGTAAACTACAAACTGAATGAAAAGATAGGGAGGAATGACATCGCATTTAACTTAAGGATCTAAAGGTTATCTTTTATGTTTAGTACACTCTGTCTAGGGGAATTGGTCTTAAGCTGGTTTACGGGTAGAAAAAAGTATCTCTTATGAGCGCAATAGTATCTGATTTTCTTTCTTTGTTTTTAATGGTTCCAATCTCTGTTGGCAACACCTCTACTTCCCCATTTACATTATTTAGTTACCCTTTTGGATCTCTCATCTACTGTATTGGCCTTGTAGCAATCAATCATCAAACATCCTATTGTAAGTGCTAAGTTGGGTCTACAAGGAGATGACACTGGGCAGAAAGAGGCTGGAAACCCTATAATAACAAATATAGAAGGAGCGAGACTCACTGATCCATCCTCGAAAGGACGCTTGATCTCGGGGCATGATTTAACCCCTAAGGAGCTGGTCGGTGTAAGTCAATGTCATGGATTGGGATGTTCTAATAATAATTAGCCTTCCACATCTTTGTTTCTAATGTTAACAGCTTTTGACAACAGCTTTCTGCCAAATACTTATCTGGAGGGCAAAAGGAAAAATCAATTCCTCTATTAAGGTAAATATGCCGTGCTATGATTTCTTGTGTGGCTTAGTTGTGGCTGTTCTTGGGAGACTTAGTTGTGCCTTTTTTTTTTAGATTGGCATTAGAAAAAGATCCTGAATATCTTCAAGCTATGGTTATTCTTGGTCAGGCTTTATATCAGAAAGAACAGTTCGCTGAAGCTGCAAAATACTTAGAGCGGGCTGCTTCAAAGGTGTGGTCTTGATGCTCTTTGATCTCATTCTTACATACATTTTATAAGAAGTGTACTACTTGTTTGACTTAACCGTACTAATCTGAGGAAATTATGTTCTTCTCAGCTTATTGATGCCTGTCCAACAAAAGTTGAAGAAGTCGATCTTTTAATTGTTGCATCACAATGGGCAGGAGTCTCCAATATACGCAAGGTACAGCATTCACGAACTGCTTGTTTATCATCCATCTTTGTATACTATATATATATACGTTGATGTGAAGAAACTCAAAAAAACACTCTGGCTTCAGGGGAAGACATCAGAGGGAATTACACACCTTGAAAGAGTAGCGAACATGGAAG
The DNA here is from genome assembly GCA_905132885.1 of Moricandia moricandioides. Taxonomy (NCBI): domain Eukaryota; kingdom Viridiplantae; phylum Streptophyta; class Magnoliopsida; order Brassicales; family Brassicaceae; genus Moricandia; species Moricandia moricandioides. The sequence continues at coordinate 66,026 of CAJHQQ010001940.1, forward strand.
AGCCTGATGATCCCAAGAGCAAAGCTCATTACTTCGACGCATTGGTGCTCTACTCAAGGTAAAAAGAAAAGAAAAACTATTCTTTGAGACAGAACTCTTTCTGTTTAATAGCTTTGTGTGTACGCAGTGCTATTTTCAACGAAGGAAGGAGAGAGGAAGCAGCAAAGTGCTTGAGAAGAGTGGTGGCTTATGATCCATCGTTCCAAGAATTGTTGAAACAGTGCGAAGAAGAGGATGATACCATTCCCATTGCCGATTCCACTTCTAACTCTACACGCAAAACTTCATAACTTTCTTTTCCTTTTTTGTTTTGTTTTTCCCATCCCTTGCTCCATTTCTGCAAAGAGAAATTTCATACAATAGCTCCTTTTAGATTCTTTTTACCAAAAAATTTTTCACGAGAATGAAAATGACTGGAAAAGTTTTATTAAAAAATAAATTTTATATATTAATTGAGAAGTTATTTAAGTTACTTTTGTTTACTTGTTAGTCACTGGTAAAATCTTGTAAGAAATTATTATAATTTGATTGACCGATGAATTTTAATTATTTTAATTAGATATAAAATAAATAATTAGTCTATGGCAATTAATATTATTTATCAAATAATTTAAATAATAACTTACTATAATTACTTGACAAAATTATAGAAAGAGCAATAATGTTTGAGTAATTCTTTTTATATTTATAAACTATATAAAATAATGAATAATTTTCAATAGAAATCAATATAAATAATTTCATAATGTGTTCAAAAATAATTTATATTCTTATGTATAAAATTATATTCAATATTATAATAACTATTAATGTCTTATAATGTCCATATATGATTAGAAATTATTTAGAAATTCTTTTCTTTAATAAAAAAATTATTTATTATGGTTTCTAAAATTATTTTATCAGAATTTTATTATTTATAAGAGCACATAAAAGAAATAAAAAATCAAAATTCTTGTATATATTAAGGGGATTTTGCCAAATATGACTCAAAATTTGATTTTAAATGCAAAAGTATACCAAAACATCAATCAAATGCAAAACTAATCCAAAAGTCTTGTGAAATTACAACCAGTCCCTTATGACAAAAAAGAAAACCAAAATTTAATTTTATAAATATAACCTAGGGAAGTCTTGTGAGTCTTCTGAGTTTGTATAGGTCGTCTCATATATTTGATCTTAAAAATAATTTATAAATTTTATAAAAAGTATTTTTCTAGGAAAAAAGTTAAAAATCATGTAATTATAAACATTTGTAAATGATATAGTAAAATTGAATTATTTTCAACATAGATGAGTGAATATAATGAGTCATGGTATTCTTTGGTTTATGGTTTGGTAACATATGTTGTAATATTGTTTGTATTCTTAGGGTTAATTTTTGGAAGTTTAACATTTTTCTTCAAAAATTAAAATTTTACCTATATATATTAAACACTTTTTAAGTTGAATTTGATTATAATAAAGTGTTTAGTTAGTTAATTAAGTTCATGGTTTATATTTAGGGTCTAAACAATTTCAAAGTCGTTTGATGAATAATATTTACATCAGACGACTTCTGGGAAAATTTTTTGGGCAAATAGTAAATTTAGGGTCGAGAAGACTTTCAAGTAAGTCTTCTCTTCTGAATCGAAAGTATTTAACTTTATTGAAATTTTTATCTCCTTATATAAAGAAAATTTACACACTCTCTCTAATCTATTTGAACTTAAAAACACTAAAATTTATATCAATTTCTCATTTTTATCTCATGTCTTTCTCACTGATTTATTTTGTTTTTGCAGGTTTTTCATTACATGGTTCTCATCTTCCACTCCTTTAAAGCTAGATTTATAAATCATATTTTTTTTTTCATTTGGTAACCACTTGTTGCTTAAAGATCTTATCTTTTGAAAACTCTTTTTGTTGTTTTAAGTTCTTATCTTATTTTGAAGTTTTTCTATGTTTTGAAGTCATTTGAATGCTTTTGGATATGCAAGTTTTCAGATCAGAGACAAACTTGGAAGATTTCTAGGGAAGTCTTCTCGGAAGTCTTCTACATTTAATGCATTAGAAGACTTCCTCGAAGTCACTTATAATTAGGAGGACTATAAGAAAATAACTGAGTTTTCTCCTTTTCAACGTATACAACATACAAAATTGGCGTGAGTGTCTGGGTTTGGGCCGATGTTCCTTGGCCGAATAAATTCTGTAACTATCCTTATATATATATATATATTTTATTCAAAATTACTAGGTTTGTTAATAATATTTGAGAAACACCCTACTATATCATTAATTTTTTTTTTATGAATGTTAAATATATTGAGCATCGTAAAAGAATATATATGTACACATTTAAAGAGAATGACTATAGAACACTCAAACAACACTAAAAAACTTGAGTGAGTTATCTATTTAAACTCTTTTATATTATTTTCTTACCAAAAGAACAATTATTGCATGAGGCACACAATTTTTATTATCGATGCTGACTGTGGACAATTATGTCCTTAGCCATAAATGAAATTAGTTGTGTTTTTTTGCTGAGGGAAAGAAAACCCAGGTTACTTGAATTAGTTTTATAGTTTCATAATTAAATATTTGTTAGCTTTATAGATTTGTGGGATTGGATTTTGGCCACACGATTTGGAAAACACTTTTAGATCTAATGGTTGTTGTGGCTTTATGTAATTTATGGGTTTGGAAATAGTAAGATGAAAGCATAATACCAAGTAATCAAACTCAGCCTATTTAGAGAATAAAGGCGGCTGAAAAAAATCAACTTTGCAAAAGAAAAGGAAGATCAAGCCAACTGCCTCTATAAACAGAGAGGGAGTCACTTGCATAAAATTCATTCACAAACACACAAATTCGTAAAAACATAGGGTTTATACTTATAGGTTCACTTTATTAAACTTGTTTCCCAGTTAGTTTATCGATTTGAGTTGATTTCATTGATATTTTCCTTTTAATCAATTTAGATTTTTCTAATATATATTTTAAAAATATTTACTATCGAATTCATGCTTTCAACTTGAACAAAACTCAGATTCAACACTAAAGCTATTTCAAATGTTTTTTTTCCATGGATAATGTGAGATAATTTGGTATATAGAAAATAGGAACGATAAAAGAAATTTTGATTAAAGATGAGAATGCCTAAGAGACTATCAGAATTGCTGAAACATAAATATCAATGTGAGCAAAGGCACAACCTCAAGTTGATAAAAATGACATAACTTTTCTCAAAACATGCATGAAAACAGGAAAAAAAAATGGTGGTATTGTGTAGATATAGTCTTTTTCCCCTAAAATATGTATATGATTGTGTAATATCCCGACCGTTCACGGCTAATGGACCTCTCACGTCCGTTTTTCCGGTCTGTGGGTCTCATTCCATGAGATGGGCGGTGCGTTAATTTTTCGGAGGCTCAAAAATCTTGTTTACTATGCCTTCAATCACCACATGACATTTCCTCGTGCTTTGGCCTCACTCACACGGTATCGCGAATCATTTTCCGATAGGTCACCCATCCTTCCACTACTCCAGTGTAAGCACGCTTAACTCTAGATTTCTTAATGGATATGTGACCGAAAAGATATATGCATTTTGGTGATATAGGTAGTTAAATCAATTCTCTTAAGCCTTCCCACATATACCAGAAATCAGGATGTTACAATTCACCCCACTCACATAGCGCAATGCCCCCGTTGCGCACCACGACAAGTCTCAAGACGCCTCTCAGGTCAAAAACGAGATGGCTAACCAGCTCTGATGCCACTTGTAACATCCCGATCGTCCATGGCTAATGGGCCTCCCACACCCGCTCTCTCAGCCCATGAGCTCCATTCTCGGCGAGGGGCGGTGCGTTAATTTTTGGGAGGCTTGTTTACTGTCCCTGAAATCACAACATGATCTTTCCCCGTGCTCTGGGCTCACTCACACGGTATCGCGAATCACTTCCTGATAGGTCACTCATTCTTCCACTACTCTAGCTCAAGCACACTAAACTTTGGAGTTTTAAACGGATGTATGACCGAAAAGGTAAGTGCACTTTGGTGACATATTATCCACATACACTATAAGCTTGCTTCTTCCTTACATCTAAATAAATTTCAGTTTTTTTTAATTAAATTTATGCAGTGTTTATAGTCTTTCTTTATCAAAACTTATGCAGTTTTTGCAGTCTTTCTTTATAAATAACTAAGGGAAGCCCGCACTTCACGTGGGATATAATATTTTGTCAAATATATTTTTGTTAAGTTTATTTCTAAATATATTTTGATGATTTTTTAATTGTGTTTGCTAAATGCTAATATGTTTTTATGGGAAATAAGAAATGGAGTACTTTTTGCCATGTCATTATAGAAACATAAGTATAATAAATATGAAGTTATATTAATATTTTATGAAAAGTATTTTATCGTTTTAGATATAAATGTTTTGTAATCTATCCGTACTCATGCACAGAATCACCCTAGTGTATAAATGTTTTGTAATCTTTTGTATTAATTTTTAGTGCTTCAAAAGACTTTCTAATAATTAGATATTATGGTTTACATTATGGAAAGAGATACATATGAATATTGGATAATAATATTTCATTTAACTCATGATTAACTTTTCAAATCTGAAAAAGGAAATTGATATGTTACTTTGAATCTTTAAGGGATCATAAACCAAAGGAATCTATCTTATTAAAACAAAAGTACTCATTATAAATATTCCATAGTTTTTAAAGTTATTTACACTTCCATGCCACTGAGAATTAAATTACCTATTTTAATGCTTGTCTTTTTTAGTTAGATTAATGTCTGTTTCCATAAAAAAAATATCTTATTATCTACTCATAAACAAACCAAATCAATAAATGCAAAATCAAAACATAATATTTTATATTAATAAAAACAGAATATATTCAATGTCCTACATATTAAATATCGAAACTATTACTTGCGTGGATTAAGCTAATTATATGAATATATTTTATTGAAATTAAGTGATTTATCAAATCCTAATTTAATTACTTGCGGAATAGGCAAAAATTAATTCAAAATTTATAAGAATAATGTGATTGCAATCAATTGCCTAAAAAAACGACATGAGGTTAGACGACATTAGTACTAAATAAAAATAAAAAAAAACTCTTTCAATTTCACTAAATATAGACAAACAAATAAAAATAGTCATTTTTGTTAGTTTACAAAATTAGTTAGGCATGAATATTGGGTATCCATTCAGATATGGGTTGTTCCTTTCGGATATCGTTTTTTGGGGTTTTGTAATTAGGTCCCACTTGAATATTATAAATTTATGCGTGAGTTGCGAATTGGGTCCTTACAGGTTAGGATGAGTTCGGTTCTGATGTATATAAACCTAAAAATATTCAAATAACCAATATAGATTTGTACCAAATATAACCATATTATCCAATTTGGTCCAGATCTTTTGAATACCATTAGTTATATGGCGACACATCTAAAATATATAACACTAATTATGAAAAACAAATATCAATGTATAAAAACTAATACATGAGCGGATTAAAATCTAATGATATCGATTATTGGACATACAATAGATGGTTTAACACACAAAAATGTTGGTTTAAGACAAACAAAAATTACAAATACATCTTTAGTACAGAAAATTAATATCTGTGCAGTCGCCCGGGTCCATGTCTAGTGTTATTTTATAATATAACTAGATTTTGACCCCTGCTTTAAAAGCACGTGGTTGTTTCATTTAAAAATAAAATTTAAAATTTAATTGTTTATTAATTATAACGTTATGTGTTTAATATTTGATAACTAATATTTTGTAATTGTGTTGATATTTTGTGTTTGAATTTTTTTATTGGTGTTGAGATATCAATTACAAAGGTTTATATCTATAGTCAAACAATGTAATTTTAAAGAGTTGGTTTTTATAAGAAGTTCCTTGTATTTTTTTTAATTTATGGTAAACTATTATATTTACAAAGATAATAGCAAATACCTTTTTCATAGCATATTTTAAAATGTGATTAAAAATACAAAGAAAATTTGAATCAACTATTTATGTTTGACTGTTTTTAAAAATGGGCTTTCTAATTTTTAGTCAGTAAAAGTCAAGTATTTAGTACACGTTATAATAAAAGATCATTTTTATAATAAAAAAAAAACTGAAACAACCTATTTGTGTAGCAATATATTTGTTTTATTCAGTCATATATTGTTAATAGTCATTGATCTTGATTGAAATGTTTTGTTTTGGTGATAATTAACAAAAACTGGTTTTGGGGTTTGTGTATTGGGGTTTAGATTTTTTGTTTATGGTTTGGACAAATATACGTTTTTCCATAAGTCACAGTTGATACATTGTGGTTTTAAAAATATTAGACATTACTTTGTTATACATAAGTCATGTAATAACATCTATACATTAATCATGTTGCAGGTTTAGAAGAGAGCTTAAGTTGTTTTGAGATGCTTCTATGTAGTGTTGGCAATTGGGTTGTACCGCCTCGCCTAGTCCCACCCCGCTGTGGTACACGTTCAATGCTGGTCTTTGCGGTACAGGCCCGCGCGGGATGCAGTCCCTAGAAGTGCTGCTCAATCCCAACCTGCGACTTGCACAAGCCTTGGCGGTACAGGCCCACGGGATTCCGATCTTCATCAACACCTGCATTGCGTATATCAGTTGCAAGAAGAAAAGGCCAATAGAGATGAAAGCACAACAAAAGTCCTTCTATGAATCAGTTAAACTCTCCTAGTTCCACAAAAAAGTCATCGCCTTTCCTTTTCCTCTCTCTCTCGTCCAACTCTTCTCTGGATACAACAGCTCGTAACTTACCCAATGTATAAGCCCAGCTCGGGTAAAAATGCAAGTCTCGGTGCTTATACAGAACCGGAAGCTTAGCTACTAGCATTGGAACCTCTGTAAATCCGTTAAAGAGGATGATGACTATTCAGAAGTAAAGTGACCCAAGATATATGTTGCCATCATTAATAGTGTTGTGATGCATCGTCCGGCAAAAGACAGTCATTGTGATCAAGGCAACTAAAAGAAGCTGGAATATGTGGAGAGAATGATTCAAATAAAAGGTCACTTTATAGTATATTAACTAACTGAAGACAAAAATAATTTTGGAGCCGAACCTGAACGAACTTGAACACTTAAATAAATGCATTCTTTTTCATCAGTTGCTTTTGCCAAGAGTTGATCTTGAGAAGTTCATTCCTCTTAACACCGTATTGGGATGTAGAAAAAGTCGCTGAATGATTGAAACATTTATCAAATGGAACATCAAGTTTCTTTGCCAACTTCTTACCAGTTGGAAAAAGAACGAAAAGATTCTGCAAATTTCCCTGGAGGTACATAGCGATAAGGCCTAAAAGGGATTTGACCAGTACTGCTTCTTGTATTTCTCCAAAGTAACCTATGATTAGCAGAAGCTCATTTCCTTAGAATTCTATTTTTTTTTTTTTTGATAAATTCTTTAAACCTTAACTCTTGCAAGAAATCTGCCACATTCTTCTTCTCAGGGAAGCTAAATCCGTAGGATGAAAAGAAGTCAAGAACCTCATCACGAGGACCGTGGTAGATAATCTGTCCCTCAAACATAAGGATAACATCATCAAACAACGGTATGTCTCGGGAGAAGGTTGAAGTAAAGAGATGACAGTGGTTCCCTCAAGCGCATGAGTTGAGTGCCTCAAATACATGATTATCCAATGAGTCGTTGAACTATCTAAACCATTCGATATTTCATCCACGAAAAGTACTCTTGTTGGACCTACTAACAGTTCCCCTGTGGTTTTCAAAATCCACTCATTTAGTAATGGTAAGTATTCAGTATTACATCGAATGGCATAAAAAATGAGAACACACACCTGTTGTGAGCCGTTTATTCTGTCCTCCTGAGATTCCTTTGATCATCTCATTACCAACCAATGTGTAAGCACATGTGTCCAATCCTAAAATCTCCTTCATCTTTCAGATCCGTCGCCAGAGCACAAGAACCACCATCAGGGCTTTGTCCCTGATCCAAACTTCATTTGCTTTGTCGGCGAACCTCCAATGGTACAGATCAAAGACGTAGGTACCACAAGAACCACCGTCTGAGCTCAAAACGCCATCACCAGAGCTCCATTTCGGTAAAGATCGCTTCTGAATCGCATTTCTCTAACCTTTCTCGTTTTTTTTCAGGTGCTGAGACAAACTGGAGAAAATGATACGGGTCCTCAATTTTCCTGCAGGATCATTTCGACCCATCCCACGCGAAGCCCAATTCCGCATAGTCCCTATCCCGCGAGGCCCGCTACAAAATTGGGCCTGGATGTTCATGCCCAGTCCCGCCTGCTGCAGTGCTTATCAGGCCCAGCCAGCGGGCAAGTACAAGAATTGCCATCTCTACTTCTACGTGCATAACGATGTATCTATCTTATTAAAGTAGAAGTACTTTAGGATTTTGTTTGGAAACATGGATAGTGAGGATTGTTTAGATACATGGATAGCAGTATTAAAAATAATTTCTTTTATTTACAAACTTAGCCTTTACATTTACAATAAATTAAGTATTTTATTTTTATATTTTTTATTTACAGATTCTGCTACTGCATTTAAAATAAATTTAAATTAAATAATTATAATTCCAAAGTTTATATAACCAAATCGATATTTATATATTGATAATTAAAAATTTTAGTATGTTGTTTCATTTCAAAATAAATTAACAAAAAAAAAGTTAATATATGAATAATACAATTACATCAAATTGCATCAAGTTATACATTTTTAATATAATATTATGTACAAATAATTTTTTTTATCAATATTTATATTATAATATAATATTATACTCTATATGTAAATTACAAAACATACAAAATATACAAAGGATTTTTTTATAAAAGCAGCGATTTATCAGTTTATGTTGAATACAAGTTAAATCAAACACCCGCGCAGGAGCGCGGATCAAGTTCTAGTTTGACTTATGATGTGAAATATATATACTTGGATGATAGAAATAATCTATTCGTGTATAATATAAATGTTAGTAAAAATCATTTAAGTATAATAGTATAGATGGCTGATTTCTATTTTAGAAATAAGAGAGAATAAGAAAGTATTGATATGGATGTTGGAGGATGTTTAACAATATTACAATTTAGTTGAATATATAGTTAGACAAAAATAACTAAAATATTCTAAACAAGGAAGTGGCATAGTTTTGTAAATAACTTCAAAAATTAAGGTCAGAATTCTAGTAGGAATTATGTTTAAATAGTATAGATTACATATATAAGTGATATAAGATACTTTAATATTAGTGCAATGGATGTCTTCTAAGTTATAATCTTGACGAAAGAATATAAAGCATACTTTGTGTACTTTTGGCAGAATGTGTTTTGCAAACACATATATACATTATTTAAAACAGATTAATATCATCAAAGTGATGCTCTATAAACCCGCACAAAAAATAAGTTTACTTTAGCCCTAAAATCATATTCGAGGTTCTTATTTTTTATTTTTTTTGTCTGATTTTAAAAAGAAAATTAAAAACGAATCAATTGCGGGGCGCCAAGTTTCATTGAGACCCGCGAACAGTGCAAAAAACAAGAAAAAATCGACTCTTAATTAGGGGGTTTTGAAAACGGTTTTTGTGGTGTTGGTGTCCACTTCTTAAGAAACTCTCTATTTACCCCTATAATCATATGCTCTTATACAAGTTGGCAGTATATTTTACAAAGACATATTTTAATCGTATATGCATATATACCAGTTGTATTTCGCATATGCACCAAGAAAAAAACTCGTACACAAATGCATTAACTATTTAACTTAAGTGATATTTGAGAGCCTGAGATACACTTTACTTGGAAGTTTCAGTAACAAAAATAGTTGGATTTTTATTTTTTAACCTGATTATAAATTAATTATATAAATTATTCATGTTTTGGTTTATGTATATTCTATTATATTTGTATATGTTTTTACCCCAACCCGAAATACCTAAACCTGAACCGGAAAAACCATAACTGTATCCAAACTATTTTACAAAAATATCCGAATGGGACTTATGAGCTTAGCACTTTGGGGTTTGGTTACAATCCGAACCGAACCAAAATCCAAATTAGGATCCGAAGATATCCAAATTAGTTAAATATATTAATATTTTATATATATTAAGGTGATTTAGATATTTTATGGTATTTAAAATATTTGTTTTATTTATTATTTTGAATCCTTTTTAGTTAATTAAGATAGTTTAATTAATTTTTAATTATATTTGTGAATAATTTATACATTTTGAATTATTTTTTGTCGATTTTTTGAAGTTTCAAAAATATTTTTTTGGACGATTTTAAACATTGGTTACAATCCAACCCGAACCGAACTCGGAAGGAACCAAACCGAACCCGACCGGTTAATTAGTAAAAACCGAATGGACTTATGAGCATGATACCGAAATTCCGAATCGACTGAACCGAAACCGACAGGGCCCCCGAACGCCCAGGCCTATGTATACCTTTTATTTAGAACTACACAGAACTACTTTCCTAAGTCTCACGTCACGTGTTATTTACTATACACTTGGAAGTTCAATTAAATTGTGTTTTTACTTTGTGAATCTTTTGATGTTCTCAATGCATGAGAACCTAATGTTGCACTACAATTTGTACACAAACCAGAAGTAATAACGGAGCAGATGTTTTAACCGATCTAAGCCTTTGGACCTTGGCATCACCGTACCAGAACCAAAGAGATTTATTCGAATCAAAATTGAGCAACATGGCATAAACATCTTTCCTGTTTGAAATGTGTGGTCGAGCGTTTAGATATGTTCTGAGAGGTCGCTGTGTCGGCTGAAGTAGCTGCGGTGGGAGGAAGGCGAGTTGTTGGTGAGACGAGGTGAGGGTTGTCCCGGCGGTCGGGGAGCTCCGATGAGTGGTTACAAGTGAAGTGACAGAGCAGTAGTGAGGTGGTGGTTCTAGATTCCGTTCTGGTGTTGGTGTACCTTCGTACCAGATTAGCAACAGTGAGGAGCAGCGGAGAATGGAATTTTCGGATCTGGCAGGAAGATGAGACAACCATGTGAGAAGGTTTATGGTTGGAGCGGAGGTGAATGGGTGAGCTCTCCGAGAGGCACCGGTCTCAGATATGGCTCCAATGGTTTCAAGACCGCGGACCAAGATGGCATAGGTCTTCTCAGACGCCGTCCGGGGCAGATCTGGGAGAGATGTTGTTGCAGCGGTGGGGCTGAGAGAAACTGAGGGAACTTCCAGACCAGAGACCATCAACCAGAGAGAGAGAGATGTTAGACGTCGTATCTTCAGTCGCCTGTGTGGAATCCGTAACGTCCCTCCACCGCGTAGAAGAATCTTGAGGGCTGGAGCGAAGTAGGTGATAGAGATCGAGAGTAGCATAACGATGAAGAAGATCATGATGGCCATTGGTGGCAAGAACCGCCTTTGCCGGCGCCGGAAGGTGAAGCTCGAAGACCCTCCTCTATGTTCGTTCCTGAGAGCAACCCGTTTTTAGCAACACATTCTATTGTTTTTGGACTGTGCTTACTGTAGGAAGTGGGTTTACCACGTAACGAGTTCCGCCC